>BPLQ01008578.1:0-135116 GCA_021605075.1 Caerostris darwini
TGTATTATTTAATGACTTAAATATTCCATTACACTCTAAAGTATGTTATATTATATTTATTTAGTTATATTTCAAAAAATATTTAAAAAATAAACAAGAAATTTTTCTTATATATTTAGTGTAATATTTGCTTAAGCACTTTTTCCCCATAGAATATCGTCCATTATAATTTTTTCTGAAATCGTAATAAACGTTTTGTACAAATAATTACTCATTAAAGGTAATACACTTATATTTAATTTAAAACAGCAGTAGTAATTATTTTTTATCAGTATTTCATTTGACAAATGATTAATTTTTAATTAATTATAAAATTTCAATTAGAAATATCGTATTATGATTATACTTGTTATGAAAATTCAACACAGATGCTAAATTAAAATAAAAAAAAGAAACACTAATTTAAAATATAAATCTTCTACACAAAAATTATTTTTTTAAAATAGTTATCGTTCACATAAAATATATAACACATTCTTAGTTAGTTCAAATAATTTTTCAAATTGCAAAAATTGACCTAGTTTTTCCAATACATTTATGTAATTAAAATATGTTATGAGTGATACTAAATTATTATATCAATTACGACTTGTTTACATTTAATTTTTAACACTTAATTTTTATCCATTATTAAGAATTATAAAGGAATCAATTTTATAGCATGATAGCTAGTTCTACCCGAATAAAAACAAAGTAGGTATTAGCAATTTGATTGAAAATATTTTGTAGACTATTTATTCCTTAGTATTCATTCATAAAAGGGCAAGTATTAAATCCTCTTTTAATAAGTCATAGTGATATTGTTTATTTGCTAGAACTTTAATAGGATTTAAAATCCCCATGAAATATTTCTATCTCATACGTAGGAGATGTATTTAAATTCACCTGCAATGTGTATTCAGTGTTAGGAGATATCTTTGAATTTAACATAGAAATATTGTTGATTAACAGTTTTATTTTAATACAAGAAATAGAAGGTGGGAGTATCATTTTCTAGGTAGATATATGGAGATTTAAATTTCATTGTAATTGATTTGGATTATGAATTTTTATTGAGATATCTTTCGAAGCAAATTTTTTTTGTGTATGTCATGAATTCAATTTTTATTGATGTTTAAACTATGTTACAAAAATATAATTTTTTTTGAAATAAATGGGATGATTTTTAGAAGTTGTGCATGCCGTATTTAGTTTGGAATTATTTGGATAAAAGTTTTATGAAGAATATGAATGTTATTGTGAAATATCCAATTAAAATAGTGTAATGCTCTTTTTAAATAAAATAGTTCAAATGTTTTTGATGAATTATTTTAATATTTAAATAGTTTATAAAATATGTAGCTGGTCATTATAAAATGTTATTATGTTTTATAATACTTATTTAATAAGAAAATAAAATAAATTTAAAAAAGAATTAATTTAAAAAAAAATAATAATCCGCTTGTAAAGTGAAAATATAAATATACTTATTTTTAAAGCCGGAAAAAAATTCAATAAATCGTAAGCTTTCTTCTTTATTAGAGCAACAGCCCTATAGTGGGCGTAGGCTGTCTGCCCACTAGCAGATTTCGAGACAGGAGATGTTTTATTTTTATGGGGTAAGATTGTCAGCATGACGCCCAACAGTCATACTAGACCGGGATCTATAATTTAAAGTGAATTCCGAACCACTACAGATATTCATGTCACCTCCGGGACTCGAACCCGAAACCTGTAGCATTGAGCGTTAGTCACTCGGTCATCAAGTCCTAACCATAAACCTACTTTCCATTATTTTATTCGCTAAACAGAAGTCAATGTGATTACCATTTTTCCAACAAAACGTTTTTGATGGTATATTAATTTTTAACGAAAATTATGACTCAATGACAATGAATGCATGATAATGCACCAGAGTGAGACTGTTCGAATCCTCCGGTTGCTTGCGTTGCAGTCATTGATTTCAGAAATGAGGAGCCATGATGGAGGTTACAATTATGTAACCAAGCGAGGGTAATCATTGAAATATTCCAGGCTGATTGATATATTTCAGGTTATTACATATAATATGCAAATGTAGGATAGTTAGTAAAGTCCTGACGGAAAGCTACTTCTATTTTTTCCATCGGTGGATTGTTCACAGAATACTACTTGTAAAACGAACTTCTTAGTAGAATCACATTTGTGACACAATAGAGACAGAAAATATATTTAATTTAAGAACTTCTAATATTTGAAAAAAAAATTTGTAGCTTCAAATTTCTTTTTTTTTTTAAATTAGGAAGACTTATTAATTATGCATGGATTATGAAATCTCGAAGCTATTGGCAAGTTTCTATGACAGCATTGTCTTATGGGGGATAAAAGGCTGAGAAAAGAATGAATAATATGTTCTACTGATGAACTTTTCAGAAATTTTATTTCCATTTGTTACACTTTTTTTTCGTTCTAATGCAGCTGGCAACCACTTAGACAATTGTCTTTGATGCCTTAAGGCAAGCGCTGCACAGACATTACTCACTTTGCATTACCCAGGGGGCGCGTGCAACTTGAAGATAAGCCACGGACGCTGAGTAACAATGCCCCCGCAACGCTCTACGATCCTATTAGGACCGGGACCTACGGTTTAAAGTGGATTCATAACCTCTACAAACACCCATGGGCACACCTCCGGGATTTGAACCCGATATCTATGGTACCGAGCTCCAGAGCGTTAGCCACTCGGCCATCAGGCCCCGCACACTGAAAGAGTAGGCAAAAGAAAAAAGCTTCTCAGTTTGATTTCTGAAAATAACTTCTGAATTTAAGAACAATTTGTAAGCGATTTATTGTGGTGAATTTAAACCAATAATTTCTTGTCAGAATTAGTCACAAAATCGTGGACTAATGTTATTTATAAGGAAGATATACTATGATTCTTCTTCTTTTTGCAACAGCCCCATGGTGGACCAAAGCCGTCTGCCGACTGGCAGATTTCGAGACAGATATTTTCTTTTTTATAAGTAGGGTTGTCAGACCTACGGCCAAACTCTACAGTCATATTAGACCGGGACCTAGGAATTACAGTGGAATACGAACCACTACAAAATATCCATGTCATCGCCATATCCGCCTGGACTGAGCTGGACCTGAAATCTGTGGCACCGAGAGCCATAAATACTATTCTAGTCATATATTAATCAGCTATATTTTAGTGAAACCATTTTAACTATGGGTTTTGTTATCATCTATAATTCTATAGAATCGCATCATATATGAGGACAGTGTTATAGTTAATTTATAGTTAATTAATTTAAGTTATAGTTAACGCATAATTACATCTAGGGTTGAATTGTGCCTTAGTTCAGTGGTCTTCAAATTCGGGTACGCAAACTGATATTTGGGGTACGTCATAGAAGTCAACTCGCGATTACTTGCGAATGTATTATGTATTTACGTACCTGTGTGAGGCAGCATTTTCATACATGGTTCGATCGCCAGTTAAGCGGAAAGGCGAACAACCGGTTTGAAGACGGAAACAGAAGAAGCGAATATTTGATAGAGATGCTAGTCAGACATACTTGGCAAAAAACCATTTTGAACCACCACTGCATTTAGTGAAAGGAAAAAGTTACATAGTTACTATGAAATGTTTGCCATCTGATTATTTTTTAATATTGTGTATTTGTGTATTTTAAAATTTAATTATTGAAAATAAAAGAATTTTTAGTGAAATTAGTACCCTTCCGAAAATACCTTTCACACCTATTACACTGTTCTGTTCGACTAACGTCCGACTTGACTGCCTGCCATTTATCCACTGGTGGTCGAACTATATATATATATATATAGTATAGAGTAAATATATACATATATACGGTAAACTTTTTATCGGCTTAGGGTTTATTTTACATTTATTTAAACATTTAATTAAACAATTATTATGTTGATATAAAGAAATCAAAGCTAATGCTTTTTTAATTGTGATAGGAACTAAATTGAGGATTACTAGGAGTAATTGAAATTATTACTTTGAATAAAAATACTATAAAACAATTGCAAAAATACATTTGAAATGTAATAAATTTATGATAGACAATAGGAAATAATATCTTCAATTTAGATATCATACGGCCTGAATGGACGAGTGGCTAGCGCTCTGGCACTCGGTACCACAGGTTTCGTGTTCGAGTCCCGGCAGTGCCATGTATGTTCGTAGTGGTTCGGAATCCACTTTAAACCGTAGGTCCCGGTGTAATGGGATCGCAGAGCGTTACGGGGGTATTGTTATTCCGCGTCTGTAATTCATTCTCAAGATACACGCACCTTCTGGGTAGTGGAAAGTGAGCAAAGTCGGTGCAGCGCTTGCCTTAAGGCATCGAAGTGTTTGTTAACTGTATTAAAAAAAAAAAAAAAAAAAAACTTTGATATCATTCACTAACTGATTTTACAAATACACATGTATATATATAAAGGAACTTATACATATATATGAACAGAAATAAAAAAATATTAACTTTTATATTAGCAGATAAGATAAGATGTTACTCTAATGTGTGAGTCGAATTCAATTTCGACCCTTCCCTAACTAGGCATTCAAATTAAATTAATGCTTTGATGTAAAACTAATACTTATTTCTCTATCTTCATTTGATTTAAACTGCATTCCACAGTGCCGAGAAATGATTGCACAAAAGTCACACACATCAAAGGAGCTCAAACATTCACAATTTCCACCCACGCATCTTTTAAGAATAACGGTGTCTTTCCCAAGTCGCGTTCATTTCCTCAACCAACCAGAAAACAATATTTTCTTCCCAAAACTCTTTTCGCGTAGCCTTCCCACCTTCGATAAATCCAATTGATGCAAAAGCAAAAAAAGTGGAGGGGAGATAAGAGCCGTAAAACGTATCTGGAAAGACAAGAACAAAAAGAAGAAAAATAAGAACTCTTTGACTAACTGTGATTGGAGTGCCGCCTTTGCTGGTGGGCCAATCCGAGGCTGCGGATGCGATCGTGGGACGTAACAGGCAGCGAGCGCGCGCTTGACTCGAGCAAAACGGAGGTTATAAAGCGCGTTCCACAATTTTGAATCCTTAAATTTTCCGCTGTCGCCAGTCAAATAGAGCAGACGATTTCCACATCGCCAACGACCGTTGCCAGATTGCCTGTTCGACTTCTTTTTGACTGCTGCAGTGTTCGCTGTAGGTAAGTGCACAAATATTTAGTAAGTTCGAAATATATTTATTTTAATAATAATAAACAATGAAAAATAAATAAATTTTATTCAGCAGAATTATTTAATTAACTCAAATTCTTTACGTTAAATTATTTTTACATTTTAATTTTAAAAATAATTTTTACATAAAACGAGCAATATTATTTAATTAACTCAAATTCTTTACGTTAAATAATTTTTACGTTTTATTATTATTTTTTAATAATTTTTACATAAAATGAGCAGAATTATTTAATTAACTCAACTTCTTTACGTTAAAGAATTTTTACGTTTAAATTTTTTTTTAAAATAATTTTCACATAAAATGAGCA
Source organism: Caerostris darwini (assembly GCA_021605075.1). Taxonomy (NCBI): domain Eukaryota; kingdom Metazoa; phylum Arthropoda; class Arachnida; order Araneae; family Araneidae; genus Caerostris; species Caerostris darwini. The sequence goes on from BPLQ01008578.1 coordinate 5,509, forward strand.
GAATTATTTAATTAACTCAAAATTCTTTACGTTAATTGTCCAAAATCGAATTCTTCTTGAAGATCAAATTCTAGAAATAATGAATACTCTAGAAAATTTATTTAATTTTATAAAGCACATACATTTATAAATATATATTTAAAATATTTATTTATCTTTAAGTTATCTTAAATAAACTTTTAAAATGAAAATAGAACCGTTTATTTAATTAACCAATTATTATATTGATATAAAGAAATCAAGATTTTATCCTCGTATAATTATTAGAAATTAAATTTAAAAATTATACATATATTTTGCTTTATATGTTGTATACATTTTGTGAATACCATTAATATAAAAATAATTTCATTAATATCTATTTTATTATTCCAAATTTAAGATTATAGGTTTACATTTTTTTCTTTAAATATTGTATACATTTTGTGAATGACATTAATAAAAAAATAATTTCATTAATATCTATTTTATTGTTCCAAATTTTAAAGTTTCCGTATAATTATTCCAAAGTAAATTAAAAAATTATAGCTTTACATTTTTTTTCTTTAAATATTGTATACATTTTGTGAATACTATTAAAATAAAAATAATTTCATTAATATATATTTTATTATTCCAAATTTTAAAATTTCCTTATAATTATTCCAAAATAATTAAAAAAATTATAGCTTTATACTTTTTTTCTTTATATATTGTATGCACTTTGTGAATACCCTTAATATAAAAAATAATTTCATTAATATATATATATTTAATAAATTAACAGAATGCTAAATACATTTTTTTAAACGTGGCAAATTCAAAATTAAGTGAGAAAATACAACTCAGTTCAGCTTCATATAAATGAAGATAAAAGCTTTTAACGAAAATCGATACATTGCACTGTTTGAAAATCCATTTAAAAATACAGCCATTTCACAACTGATTCTTCTCAGAACATGGCAGAAAAAAAAACTGTAACAAGTCTGTATTTACTTAATTTATATAGAATAATGTGAAATAAAAAATTATTGTGTTAAATAATTAATTCAATTATTTGAATAAATATTTACTCATAAAATTAACTTGCATGCATTTACTTGCAGTGTTATGATGATAAAATTAAATATGTCCGTAATACAATTATCTTTATGTAGTTGAAAAATATAGATCTTCTATGGCAACAATAAATGATAAAATAGTCCTAAATGCTTTGAAAACGTCATTTTTTTAAACACGATTAAATATTTTTGAATGCAAAATATATTCCTTAATTCTTTTTTTGTTTCGTAGTTTCCGTTTTATAAAGAACGTGTTTTGTTATATTTTTTTCAAATCATTGTCAAATGAATGATATTTTTTATCGTTAAAAAATTCTATTAATTTCTGAATTTGAATAGAAAATGTATTTTAACAATTTAATACAATTTTTTTATTTGCATTCAGTTTATTTTTTAATCATAAATTTTTTTTCTGTTCAATATTTATAATTATACATATTGTATTGTATTCCATAAAACAATTTTATGTATAAAAATATAGTTTAGCAATGAAAAAAATTCTCTCTATATATTTTCATAATATAAAAATGTAATCTAAAAAAACATAATACACTTTAAAAAATTATCTTTAGTATTTTGTATAAACAATGATGGTTATTATTATTAATTTTATAAAATTTGGCATTTTTATATTTAAAATGATTTTGTCGGTTTCGAATGACACTTTAGGTCCATGAATCGAACTTTGACATAAGGTCATTCTCTACAAGATTTCAAAGCACATCACGAATAACTTGCAGCTTTGTACCCAAATTTCACCATTCCTATTTTAGACAAACAACTTCAAGGGTGGCATTTGGGGTTCTCCTAATCCTCCTCTTCGCGGTAAGAAAGAATATTCCGGAAAGAAATTATATATAAGAACTAAAAACGTTATTTGTATTATTATAAAAATTAAGTGTACTAAGTATATTTTTTCTTATTAATTATTCATATTCATTCATGAGTTCAATGTCCATTCACTGAAATAAAGACTACATCAAAATACATAGAAACAAGTATCTTGAGATTTTTCATGCTTCTGGCAAATTTGACACAAAGCACGATAAACCAATGATACATAGTTGATCACATTATCCTGACCAAGAGATTTCTATATACTTCCATCCATAGTATAAAAGAAACAGAGATCCTAACCTCAGTTACAGTTAAACTTGAGTTCTAGTGGTGCCATGGGTGTTAGTAGTGGTTCAGAATCCACTTTAAACCGTAAGTCCCCGTCTAATAGGATAGTAGAGCGGTATGGGTGGTTGTGTTACTCGCGTCCGTAGCATATCTTCAAGCTACATGTGCCCTCTGGGTAGTGCTAAATGAGTAACAACGTTCAGCGGTGCGGCCCATTTGGGTTGCTCATAGGGACATTGTCAATACGACCCAGTCCACTACGTAATTAAAAAAATTATAGTTAAGCAACTGTAGCTCCTTCACCGTATTTCTCACACCGCCAAGTTTAAAATGCTATTCGATGCTACAGGGTTCGATTTTCGGCGGGGCCATGGAAGATTGCAGTGGTTCGGAATCCACCTTCAACCATTGGTCCCGGTCTAATATCACTATAGAGCGTTGGGCGTAGGGCTCACAACCCTACCCCGTTAAAAGAAAACGTTCCCTGTCCCGAAATCTGTCAGTGGACAGACGGTCTTATCCACCAAGGGACATTTGCGCTAATGAAAAAGAAAGAGTAAAAAATATAGTTAAATAAAAAGAAGAATTTAAAGATAATTTTTGGAGAAAATAAATTGATGAATAGCTATATTGATTAGCTTAAAATATTTTACCATGCATACTCGGAATTTATGAAACATAAATAAAATTTTTAAAAACCCTATTTTGCGGATTAATGGATTAATTAATAATGATTCTTCTAAGATTGATTTGCTTACAGTTTCCATTATAGTAGTTCAACATTTGCCGGTGAATTTCTAGTATATTTGTTAATAAAAAAATTCAATACATTTTACCGTTTTTAATACTATAAACATGCTCTTCTCAGACATTAATACACGCGTAGTTACAGCTTGAACAACTATTTAGAAAAAAAATTGTCTATTAGATGTAAGACTTTAATGTTCTTGCGTAAAAAACATATTTATTTTGCTCTTCCAACAATCATGGCGACATTAAGAAATTTTGCAGCTTTTACTGCCAGAACTAGTTTTTTATAAGCTTTGTTTAATAATCATAACGTATATGTTCACGAAGTATTCTAATTTAAATATTCTAAAATGAAAGGTTTTTCCCAATATATGTTTCTATTTTATTGGATCCCCAAGGAAAGTACAAAATAATCATCTGCGGTGTTTCAGAATTTCCTAGAATTTTCAACAAAAGAAGGAATGCGGAGTAAGTCTCCCTATTTCTAGGCTAATGCAATGGGTTGAAATGCCATATATGTATTGAGGATGATTGTCTAGACTTACACAATGTTTATATTCATATCTATATTATATTATATCTATATATATCTATTCAAATCTATATATCTGAGATTGCTTCGCTATTCGTGGCGATATTCACAAGAAAAGTTTATAGTTTTTACTGCTAGTTTTTCTTTAAATTTGTTTAATTATCAAAACGTATCCTCTTCACTGAGTATTCTAATCTAAACATTCTGAAATGAATGTTTTTTTCCATTGTATTTCTATTTTATTGGATCCCCAAGGAAGGTACAAAAGAGTCATCTGCGGTGTTTGAGAATTTACTAGAATTTTCAACAAAAGAAGGAATGCGGAGTCAAATCTCCCTATCCCTGGGCTAACGCGATGGGTTAAAATGTCATGTATGCTTTAATGACGATTGTCTAGATTTACACAATTTTTATATTCAGCGCCCTCTGTAAAATGTATACGAGTATAGTCGTGCATCTATGAGATTGCTTTAGTTTGCTGCTCTACGGTCATCTTGTACACACGAGGGCTAAACAGACAGGGACCTACAGTTTAACGTGGATTCCGAACCACTAACAAATATGCATGCCACCATCCAGAATTCGAACCGGAAGCCTGTAATACCAAAGGCCATAGCCACTTGGCCACCAGGTGCAACTATGAGAAGAATCGAGTTAAGAGGGAATTGGCATTAAAAATAGTGAATATAGAGACAGAAGGAGTGAGGGCAAGTGTGGAAAAAGTGGCGTATATAAATAAAAGTGTTTAATTTAGAGTGAGGTTTAATTCTTTAATTAGGGAATTCTCCCCCGTCCCATCTCGTTACTCTTTAAAATATAAACTAAGCTCGTCCTTTAAATCACTTGTTATCTCTTTATAATAATCATTTTGTGTTTAAATAAAAATATAATTTTCCAATCTATAGGCCTGATTACATTGCTTCACTAAGCCACGACTATTACACTTTACAAAGCTAAAAATAGTAGTTTCCACGAAAATTTAATGCTTTGAATCTCTTTAGAATTCAAATTCCCACAAATCTCGCAATGTTTGTGAATTGCTTTTAAGGAAACTTTACTGAAGAGCTTCTTAACTTTCACGTTGAAGATGCACCTCATATGAACAACTAGCGTTAAAGATACAAGTATAGCGAGAAGTGTATGGAATTCATCCAAGTAGGCACTTTCTTTTCAGTCGAGTTAGCATCTGTTTCCGGAGTTGAATGCAAATTGCTTTCAAGTTGTTTACATTGGTGGGCAAAGAAAGTATTGCACGTAGCAATTTAAAAGTTTATTGAATATAAAACTACCATTTTTAAGTTAGTATACAGTTTAATAAACGAAATCAAAGCGAGAAGATAGATATTCACTAAAAAGAAAAATATTTTTAAATCAATAAGTCCTTAATAGATTATACTACTTATATAAATATAAATTAAATTATTAAATACAAATTATTATAAAAAATAAATACTAAAAATATTCAAATTATTTGAATAAAAATTAAATAAAAATTAAAAATATAAAAATTAAATAAAAATTAAAAATATAAAAATTAAATAAAAATAAAAATATAAAAATTAAATAAAAATTAAAAATATAAAAATTGAATAAATATTCAAATTATTTGAAAAATAAATATAATTATTTTGGTGTAGTATAACATAAACAAAATAGTGAGTTAATGAATTGAAATAAAAATAAATAAATTTTTTACATTTAATTGATTAATTTTTTAAATTTTAATTAAACGATTGGTTAACCCACTGTAAAGGTTTGTTAAAATACATCGTAAATATCAGTGAAAAAGAGCTGAAGTTGCATAGTGCAGTGGCCTCCAAAGTGGGATACGCAAACCCCAGGGGATAGCAAAGTTATACTTAGGGGTACGTCAAAGACGTGGGCTCACGATCACTTGCTAGTGGATGATCGCGCCTTTACATAGCTGTACATTTAGTTTTTCATACCTGTATGAAGGTGCATTTTTGGAAATGAGAACAATTAAAACAAATTATAGAAATAAATTAGCATTAAAACCAGATTTACGAATTGCATTAACAGAGGACATCCAAACAGATTTTCCGGATAATTGACAGATTTTAAATTTATTAAAAATTAATTTTTAATTTACTAATTAAAGTTAATTTTTAATTTATTAATTAAAATAATTGATATTAATTTTAAATTTATTAAAAATTAATTTAATTAATTAAAATTAATTAAAAATAATTTTAATTTAATTAAAATTAATTTTAAATTATTAATTAAAATTTAATTTAAATTTATTAATTAAGATTGATTTTGAATTTATTAATTAAAATTTATTATTTGACAATTTTAAAATTATAATTTAATTTAAATGCATGTATAGGGTTTAAAATAATAAATAATAAGTTATTTGATTTTTGACCGCACATCCGAGTTCGACTATTGATTATGTGGAAAGGTAAACATCAGGTTTAAAGGCGAAACAAGACGAGTTGAATATTTATTTGGGATGCCTGTCAGATATGCATGGACCAAAACTATTGTGAAAGAAAAACTTTAGATCTTCGAGATTTTCTTGCTCTTCCGATTGAATTCGTTCGACGCGGCAATTTTCCACTCAGTCGGTAGTCAAACTATATCTATTATTTTCGACTTTGGTGCCCGCGATCAAAAGTGTCTGGGGATCACTAACGCTGTGGATAGAGCATTGGGTTCCTTTGAACATGAGCAATCGATTTCGAAACCCAACAAGTAAAACGTAACCAAAAGCTATTGTGTCTGTGTCGAGATGTACATAATAAATCTTTAGGTGAAAATGCCTTTCTTTTGGTGGAGGTCAGATGGTGCTAAGCCTACGCACTTTAATAGTGCTATGCCTATGGTACCCAGGTATCTCTGAAGTTTTTACTTCGAAATTGCAGTAGAAAAATGGGGTTGCTAATTATTATGCCTCCCAGGGTGCATGGTGGGTAACACTGAATTTGCTACATATCTGCCGTTCTAAAGGATCACTTCTGTCAAAATGCCCAGGATTCGAAATAAATAACCAATCAATGAAATGTCTTTTTTTCAGAGTCAACTGGAGAGCAAATAGAGCAAACTTTTTAAAAAATTGGCAAACTAAATATTACAATAAAATTAAAAAATAGCATGAATTTTTCTTTAATTGTTATAGACCGCAATTCTGCTTTCATGTTGATTATTGTAATAGGGAAAACACTTCTGTTTGTAAGTGTTGTTGCATATTAAGGAAGCAGAATTACTTACTTCGAGGACTTGCAGAAAAATCTACTACTTTTGCGTCATATTTGAGGATTCAGGGAAGAAAAAAAGAAATCTTTTCCGGAAGTACTAAGTTAAATGAAACATTATTGCAATCTCACTTACATTTACTAATGATTTTTTATAAACATTTCTTCGAAGCAAGCCACCAACTAAAATCTGTGGTAAAATACCATTCTGCGACAGCTGTGCTAAAGGGTCTCAAGGGTAGGGGGGTTAATAAAAATAAAATAATTAGAAATTATCAAATTTCCGTTTCAATGTTTTATAAAATAAAAATTCCATAGTTTTCATTATAATAACAGTAATGCCAAAAACTTTGTGAATTCATCCAAAGTTTATTGGTACAAATTTCTACAGTCCATGCGAATGAAATATTCTTCCATGCGAAAAATATATCTACTTTACGCTGCTCCGAACTAGTCGCTTGAAGTTTAAGATTGATTTTTAAAAAATTTCAATCTTACATAAAATATACATTTTTCTTTTGATTTACCATTTGTAAAACATTAGAAAGATTCTGAAAATAATAACCACTTATTGAATTGGCGTTGTATTGACATTACGTCAGTTATTCATTTAAATCTGAGTAAATAAATACATGCCATGATTATAAATTTAATAGCTAAAATATATAAAATATTATTGATTATTTCCGTAAAAAATAATATACGCGCAGATTTATAATCATTATTTTCGTAATAGTTCGATTCTTGTGACTAATTTACCAAAGTTATTGTGTAGGAGGACACAATTTCAAATTCGCTATCTGCAATGTTGTAGTCCCTGCTGGCAGAGGTGAGAAAATTTGATGGTGATTGTTATAGCTTATATAAGCGTTTAACTTTCGCAGACAGGCTGTCTGATGTTAAATGGGAAGCCATTGCCTCCGAAAATCCTATCAGAAAACTTGAAGGCCAGTCTAGTAGTTTGTGGATCATTCTCTGCATACATTAGTGGAATATGAGATTTAGGATATAGAAAAAAATCCTCTTACAATATCTGAATAATAATAGGCTTGGCAAGAATTGCATATACTCCCCACTTACAAATATTTTTCATATATTTTGATATATAAAAAAAAAAGGTTTTCAAGAATTGCGGCAAAAAATATTTAGCCTTGTTAAGTTATTAAGAGAACAACAAAAACTTACATAACATACACTTATATACAAAGTTTACATATTTTATATTCTTGAATATTACATAAGATAAGCTTTCATAAGGTCTATGTATTACAATGTTATATTCAAAACGTGTAATAAGATGTAACATTACATGAAAAATACCTTTAGTTTCGAAGTTAGTTAGTAAAGCGCATTAAATATGCTATTAAAATTGACAGTTTGAGATTGAGAAAATAAGTATATCTAATCATTAGCTATTCTGTACTATTTTCTCCCTTTATTTACCAAAATTAACAATATACTCTTACGGATAATTCCTAATAACTATTTTTGATTATACAAATATTTTCCTACAAAAATATAGGACTCACTTAAAATATATGCTTTTCTCGGGGTGGTTTTGAAACATTGCTACCATTGCAAACCAAGCCATAAATTAATGATAAATTACATTTCTTTTATTGGAAAAATTTTATAGCTCTACACATATAACTTTCTCTTGATTACTTCTTACTGCCTTTAATTTTAAGGAACTAAATTAGTAAAAAAAAACCTAAAACTAGTATAAATAAAACTAAACTAAATTCTTCATATTTTCGTAAACTTGAGGATTGTCACTTCTTGTTGACATTAGACAATTTTAAAAATATGCATACTTTATATTCTGTATTGTTTAAATTCTTTCTCTTTCAATTATGTCCACGAATCACAAGTATTACTTTTTAGAAAATACATAAAAAGAAGAATTACCATATTCAGATCAGCAAGGTATAAAACACTTAAAAAGCAATTTTTTTTATAAATGTAAACAATAAACAGAAAATAAAATGTTCTTAGAATTTTTAATGACGAGGAATAGTCACAATATTAATTTTAAACACACAATGAAATTAAAAAAGTCTTATTTTCATTCTAATTATAAAAAATTACTATTAAAATGAAGAAAAAAAATAAATTAAATGAATAACAACAGATTAATAATTATTAAATGGAGACACAACGAAAAAATTCCTTTTCTTTCAATTTCAATGATAGCAACGAATCACAAATATTACTTCTTAGAAATTACATTAAAAAAAAAAGAAGAAAATTTAAATTTTTTTAAATACCGAACAGTAGATTTCTGATTATTATTCATAAACAAACAATAAAAGAGAAAATTTTTAATCAAACATTACATTGCTAAAAGAAAGAAAAATTGTCTTCGCCTTCAGTTTCTCTTCTGTGGAAAACAATCAATAATGTTTTTATTCTCTTTCAAATTCAATGATGGTAAAGAATCACAGTGCATAAGAGAAGAAAATTTCTATTCTTTATCAAATATAATGATGACAAGGAAGCACAATGCAGAAAAGAAGAAAATTTCTATTCTCTTTCAAATTCAATGATGGCAAAGAATCATTGTGCAAAAAGAAGAAAATTTTTATTCTTTTTCGAATTCAATGATGGCAAAGAACAGAAAGAAAGAAAAATTTACTTCGATTTAATTTTTTATGAGGGCAAAGTATAACAAATAATGTGTTTTAAGCACACATGGAAAAAGGAAAGAAAAATTTCCTTTATTTTCAATTTCGCTTATACTTAAGAATTTCAAAATTATTTCTAAACAAACAATAGAAAGATTTTTTATAATTTCAATTTCAATGAGAGCTAAGTTACTAAATATTATTTCTGAATAAACAAATAAAAAAATTTTTTTTTCAATTTCAAAGATAATAAAGAATCATCATATACATATTAAAAAAATTATATAAGATTAGAAACCCCATTTATGTCGAAGCTTGTCTCATTATAGTTGAGTTATAAATTTTCTGATGGAGGTCCAAATGAAGAGTGTGATTTTATAGCAAATTTCCCAAATGACAGAAAATTCTGTAAGGTCCTTGAATGATAATAAATCGCGTTCTATGCCAGGAACATTTATAACCATTAATATATTTTCTTCTGATACGATAATATTAATGATTATGACTGTGGTAAGCTATGACTATTAATGATTATGATTGTGCGATGACGAATTAGATATTCATGTTATTCGAAAGTGAATTAATATGCATATTAAGGTTTGAACACCGTATAATACAACTACCATAGTAATAGGTAAATTTTCAACAGCGAACATTGTTGACTGTGCCAACTTAGATTTGAATCTATGAATAGTTCCCATTTCAAATGTTGTGGTTTAATATGATTAGTTCGTTTATATATTTGATGTAAAAGTCAGTTTTAAAATTGTCAACATTAATCTACATTATTCATTTATGTGTGGAAAATATATATATTTTTTTAGTGAAAGGATATTTAAGAAAAAATTATTTTATACATTAATTGTTCAGTTATTAATAATATTTGAGAATTGCAGAGTTGTAGAAAAATACGTTTATATTGCTTCTTTTATATTAAATTCTCTTGAAATATATTACATTTTAATCACAATTTCATTAATGATTTTTATTACTATTCACTCATTATTAAAAATTAGTATTTTTAGTAGTACCTAAACATTACTATTATTAAGTTTTTTTCTATTCGAAATAGACATTATTTGGAATTAAGAAAAAGTTTTAATGTTGAAATGAAAATGATATTATAATATCTCATAAACAATCATGTGGTCATCTCCTTAAAATAATAGAATTTATAAAGTAAGGAGACGGCTATTCATTTAACTCTTATATAATTAATTCTACCAACTTTTTAGGATTTTGATTGGTGTATTTCTGAGAGATATAAATAAATACCCTTCATAACATAAGACGAAAAGATTATAAAAAATAATAATCTTAAAAAGTAAAAGTAATTTTTAATCTTAAAATCTTTATAAAAAAAAATAAATAAAAATTAAAATTAATAACTACTAATTGATTGAATTAAAATACGTTATAACAAGGAGATTATGAATGGAGCTTATCATTAGCCAATGTTCAGAATACTTAGAAGATACGCAGCACATTTAAAAAGGATAAATATGAACATTTATACTATAATAAAAAATGTTTCTTTTTTTAGATTTTTGAATTTATAGCTTGATACAAATCCACTTTTAACTTGTACACGAAAATTTAAATTTATTTTTAAGTTGATTTTAATTGTATTTAAAATTTATAGTCTTATTTATATGTATTAAAATAGCAATCAAACTTTTATTTTTAAAATTGTTTTTGAAACCTTACACAATCTGATGAACTATATGCTTTCTTAAACAGCTAGCAGACATACAAAATTAAAAAAATAGAGTGATTTTAGGCATATAAATAAAATTCAGAATCAATGAAAATGCTGCCTTACATTCAATTCAGTATATCTGGATATTTTCTGATAGAATGTTTTTCAGTGCTTTATATTTATCAATATATTTCAAAAATTTTTAAAAATATATAATTTTATGCTTGAAGTAATCAAACTAACGATTTGAAATTTGTAGAATTTGATGCAAGAATGGAAATATATTTAAAAAAAAAAAAACCATTTCAATATGTAACCAGAAATTTAGTTTGAATTAAATTCACTTTCTGGTTTAAGAAACATATAGTAGAAAACAAATAAAAAAATCTAAAAACAAGAAATATATGATTCATTGCTACAAATCCCCAAACTTTTGTTTGGAACCAAAGTTTTTATATTTTTTGGTAAATTAGCAATATTTGATAATATTTGTTGAAAATTTATTGTATTATTATCGATACATAATTGCTTAATGTTTATAACTGAAGAAATATTGTTGCTATAAAAATAAATGAACAGTATATGAATAATTTAATAATTCATAAAAACAAAAAGGTATCAAAAAGATTCGAGATCTTGTAAAATATAAACTAAATACAAAATGTGAATTAGTAATTACATATAATAAGCTAGAACATAAAAATCGAATAAAAACTAAGTATATATATTATTTATAAACTAATATAAATCTAAAAAATATATTTAATTTAAAATGCATGAAAATATAATGTATTTAAAGATAAAATGTATAGAAGTAAGATTGGAGGAAAGTGAAACATTAAGAAGGATTGTCAATCTTTAGATTAAATTTTAAATGCTGATAATAATATTATTATTTCGTTATATATGCTTTTTTTTAAAATTCGGGCTACTTTACCAGAATATTGTAACGAAAATCATATAATCATCAAAGCATCCTTTTATCAATTAAATATTTTCTGTTCATTCAGAAAAAAATTGAAAAATTCTGATATTTTCTGATGAAAAAATTCTGCTTCAAGCAAACATTTATTTATTGTGAAATACTAGAAAAACATTTTTTTCATTAAAAAATAAAAAACAATGCCTTTACGAGTGAAAAGGGAAGGACATTACCTTCTGGGAGGACTTTTAGAGGTAACTTGCCAGCATTTGAGTGTTGTGCAAGAGAAAAAATGGAAAACTTCCACCAGACAGCCTATTTATCAATGCGAGACACTACGAAAGTTGAATAATCCATATCGATTCTTCTCGTCTTAAGACGAATATTTCTGATGAAGAAATATTCTTTACTAGTGAATTATGAGTTGCAAAAAATAATTAATTATTCTGAACAAATATATAACTTTAACAAAATTAGGTTAATGGGTTGAAATATATGATAAGTAGTATAAATTTCTTACTGTTCCATAGTGATTAGTATAAACATACATAACCGAACTAGCGTCTGTTTTACAGTATTATATACATTATCAATTATCATTAGCAACATTACATAATTTTTAATGGTAATTTGAAAAGCTTTATGTTTCTTTAAAAATAATAATTTTTATTTATATAATTTATCCTATCCAGTTTTCTTAATGAACATAAAATGATTACAGGATATGATTAATAATTCTAATCTAAATAGGATATTTATAATATTTGAAAAAAATAAATAGAAACAATAAACTAATACCAAATTATATGAACTTTTTGTATTTATAAACCTTGTTGAAAACCTTTTAGGAATATGATTTCATTGAAAAAGTATATTCGATTTGTTTATGTAAGTCCTCATATTTTAAATTTATTTATTTTTTATTCAAAGACAAAAATATTCCTCAAAAAAAAAAAGTAAAAAACTACCCACTTTCAATTTAGATAATGTGACATTTTAACGATACAGCAAGTTTATTTCATAAAAGGTTATTTCTCTGTATATTTAAAGTTTTTTAAGAAAAACCTTTTTATAAGAATCCAGCTTTTTTGTAGAGCAGTTTTTATTTTTCTGTTTATTTATCATCAAATGTAATCCTTTGTAATTCCTAAAATAACGTTAAATGCTAAAATTCTAAGCAGAAAATGATACAATATTGCAATTTTATATCCAAAATAAAACTGCTATGCTAATGCTGAAACGTCGATTTTATAATCTTTATTTTCCTTTTTATTCCCAATTCTTGCAAAGCTTAGAAAGCTTAACAAATTCTTTGAAATTTTACACTGAGTAAACATAACTTCTTTAAATGTAGATTTTCATGAAATATAATCCTTAAAAAGAAAAATATTTAACAAGAGAAAAAAAAGTGTTTCTAAAACATTTCTACGACATTTCAAGCATCGTATATTACAATAAAGATCTGGTCTTTGTTGGTCTTTAATATACATATAAATAAATTTTAATAGAATAAAACGTAAATAAAAACTTTGAAAGCTTTATTAAATTCTTTAACAATTTATTTTAAGGATAAACAGATATATTTCAGATAAAATATTTCTTTGAAATAGATAACACTTCTAAAAAGAAAAAGTTATTTAGTGTTTCACATTCAATTTTCAAAAAAGTTGCAATTTTTATTTAAAATATTGTTAGCAAATATTAAAATAAAAACACAATAAATAAGGAAGTAATTAAACATAAACAGGAAATTTTATATTTACTTAAATGTAATTGTATTCTTTTAAGTTTATATTTCTGTGCGAATAATTTCATGATAGGTTTTTTAGTTATTTTATTATACCTCATTACAACATAAATTAAATTTTTTTTCGATGTAAAATACTTCTATCAAGTAAATATAATAATTAATAAAACTTTTCTATCATTGTAAACATTATTAAATTCTTTACCAATTTATTTTAAGAATAAACATACAAATAAACATATATATTTCAGATAAAATATGTGTTCGGAATAGTTAAAACTTCTTAAAAGCAAAAGTAGTTTAGTGATTCCAATTCAATTTTCTAAAAAGTTGTAATTTTTATTTAAAATATTTATTAACAAATATTAAAATAAAAACTTAATAAATAAAAAGTTATTAAACATAAATTCAGAAGTTTTATATTTACTTAAATGTAGCTCTATTCCCTGAAATTTATATTTCTGTGCGAATAATTTCATGATAGTTTTCTTTAGTCATTTTATTATTCCTCATGGCAACATAAATTAAAATTTTACGATGTAAAATACTTCTATTAAGTAAATATAACATTTAATAAAAATATATCTATCATGTTTAATTTAGAATTGCACAAAAAAAGGAATAAAGTAAAATATAAACATATAACATAAATTATTTTACGTGGAATAATCTGTTATTAAATTATACTTACATTAATTTTTTTAGATTACTAAAATAACCTATTATATTCAAATCGTTTTAAAAAATCCAGTATTATTTAATAATAATAACACTAAATAACTTATCTTAATGAAATTAGTTTTACCTATTTTCAAAAACATAATATTTCATAACATGAACATAATAATAAACATAATATATTTAATATAATAAAAATAATATAAACATAAACAAAAACATAATATTTGTTTATAAGTTGTTATTACTAATAACTTATGAAGAAAGAGAATGCACTGACTAAATTTATAATTCTGAAAAATATTTCAATTTTAATACATTAATAAAATTATTAAAGTTATTATTTTATTTATATATAAAACTATATTTTTCATAAAATTTATAGTTTTTATAGTATAAAAGAATATTAATCTTTTCAAATAATTTTTTATTTAATGAGATATATGATTTTTTTTATGGCTGCAATGAACTGATGAAGTTAATTATTTTCTAGAAAGAAACCTTTTGCTCATTATTACCAAAAAATATATCTTTTTTATTGTTTGGTTTTGTACCATATTACCGCCAGCAATATTTTATTCCTTAATCAGAAAAATAAGTTTTCTGATGTTCACATAGTAAAAGAACAATTGTATTAATGAAAAATAATTTCATCTTTCATATAAAAAAAGATTTTCATTTTAAAATATTAAATATAATCATGTTTTAACGTTATTTTAATGCTACGATTGTTATAAAAAAGGCAAAAGATATTAAAAATGTCCAACAAAACACGTGCTAAATTCCGTCAATTTGATATTGTTTTCTGATCCTTTTTTTCAATGTTATATGCTGTGTTAGTTATAGAATTGTATATTATATTGATTATTTATACGAGTTAATATTGAATAAGACATCCATAAAAGCGAATAACAATGACAGGCTTTCTGAATAAAATAAAAAGATCTGAAATGATTTTATAATTGGAAATATTACTGCGAGTATTTAATCGTAAGAAATCATTTAATTAGTTGTAAATTGCATAGAAAACGAATATCAGACGCTGAATAAAATCAACCTGAAATTATTTTCTATTCCTCCGAGTATTTAATCATGAAATCTTTCATTTTTTAAATAACTGCATCAATTAATTTTCTTCTTTCTTAAAAACTACAAAAATAAAATCAATTTACATATTTCATACTAAACTTGTTTTAAAGTCATTATATATTTGCAGTCGTTGTAAGATAAAAGTCTTTTAAATTCTTTAATTATGTGTTACTGATTCAAATTAATATTTTTAGAGAACAGGAAAAGTTGTTTGACAAGATTTAAAAGTCACCCCAGAAATATATTTTAATACGAAATATAATTTAAAAATATTCTCTGACACTTTTTATTTAGCTTTTCATTATTTTACTTTAATACATTGTATAATATCTTACATAATTTTTTTCATGATGCAGAATTAATATCTTATTTTAAATCAAAGCAAATAAATAATAAAATCTTTTCAGAATAATTATTTGAAAGTGTTAGAAAACTTAAAATGCTATTGTAGTGTTGTGGGTTGGAAAAACTCTGGATTGTTACTGGGTGTGGTTAGGTTGAGACTTGAGACACAGGTTTGAGGACTCACAGCTTTATATAACACAATTAAAGACATATTATAGATTCATGGAAAGATTCCACTTCTGAGCCGAAAATAAAGATACTCAGGTACGCTCGGGATGCGCGAAATATACTACCTCTCCAGGTGAGAGTCTATAGGTCACCTAATGCACAGGGTTGTGCGAAATATATTCCCTATCGTGGTGATAGATTACAAACTAAATGTTTCTCAACAGAAGCTCGTCATTGCGCTGTACTAAACGTTTCTCAGCGGCAGCGACGGTTGCGCTGTACTTCCTCTCTGCTTAGAGTCTCGAGATCTACTGACCCTTTTTCCTGAAAGCCACAAGAGGCGCACTTGTAGTGTGTAATAGGAAGCATGGTTACACTATCTAAAAAAAATTTCTAATGGTTGCAAACACAATGGATAAGAAACGCATAAATTAGAAAACTAAGCATGGGATTTCAAGAAAGTTTTTTCTATAAAATGTATTTTTCAACCATTTTTTAACATTTTATTTCCTTTTTTAAAATTTTATTCCATTCTGATTTGAATTAACAAAATGAGAAAAGGAATATCAAAACATTAAGTAAATGACCTTGATCATTTAATCTGAAATTGGTTTCTGAAGTTTATTTTACTTTTAAACAATTTGTATACTTATTTTACTAATAAACAACTAATTATTGTATAATCAATTAATTTCTACAGATTTAAAACGTTATGGTATACACACAAAAGCGTTTAGATATGATAATAACAGGCCTGTCTTTATTGATAACTATAGGAAAACATTAAATTATCGAAATTCTTAGCATAAGCTATTTCCCATAAGAACTAGCCCATCGGTTGCAAATCACATGAGATTCCCAAAATCAGCAACATCTTTGTCTCTTATCGATAAAAATAAAAATGAATCACAACTACTGGCGAACTATCGACAAGAACTTCTCATACGATTACATATTGTGCTTTGGACCAATAAATCGAAGTTCGTTAATTCGAAGGCTCAGAGAATCGGCAAATAGAATTGCTCGACTCGCCTCGCGGCTGACTGATATTCCAGTGACTGTCAAATGAGAAATCGGCTTACTTAGCATATCGATGGCCAATCAAAAAGTTGAATACAGTCAAAATATTTTACTTTCGAGTTTAAGATAGTAGTTGGATGGATTGATGATATTCGATATCTGTTTTTTACTTTAACTTTTAAAAGTTGATATCGGAAAAGTAAAGAAATGTGATAGTATAATACATATATTAGTAGAATGTGAGATGCGTTCATTGTGTTGGTATCATGAAATGAATTTCTTTCTGAACACATATTTGAAAATTTGCTTTTGAGAATATGACAATCAAACTATATTCTTTAACTGTAGTTTATTGAAGGCTAGCGAATTATAATGTGTTCTTCTAAATCTATATCTTTATAAACAAATCTTTATTTCTTAAATAAATAACAGTAAAAAAAATTTTTTGGAGAAATCGTAAATAGACAATTTGTGTGTACATCTAATGTGATACTCAAACTAACACAAATCATGCTTGAAGTAAGTAATTTTTTACATAACTGAAATTTTATAATATATTACCCAATATATGTTGGGTAACTCTGGTTTTATTATGCGGCATGAGGACCAATTGGCCTTTAGTACCGGCTTAGGTTTCAGGTTCGAAGACTGGGGTTGGCATGGCTGTTTGTTAGAGGTTCGGAATCCACGTTAAACTGCAGGTTCTGGTCAAATTAGCCTAAAGTATGCACAAAATGACCTAGAGCGACAAACCAAATCCTAAAACGCTGATTTTATTATAGACCTGCCGTATCAATGACATCGAAGATTTTAGGTCAAATGCTTGACATTTGAAAACGACACCAAATCATATTAATTATGAAATATTATTATGAAGACTTTAATTATTACTTCATATTAATTATGAAGATTTTAAATAAAATCTTTAAGCATTAATATTTTTTATAGAAAACAAGATGAAACTATTGCAGTATAATAATGGTAATTTATTAAACACATAGAAATACATTTCCTTCTCAAATAAAAAAAATCACATATTTCTTAAAACAATTTAATTTGTAAAGTACAGTTTCTAAGTGAAAAATCAACTAAACCAACAGATTTTTACGTTTACGTTTCAGTTCAGTACTACAAAGAACCTGAATTCAATTTAATTATTTGCTACCATTTGACATGCTTGCAATTTTTTATGCATATGGAAATGATGCGAAAGTAAAATCTTCCACAAAAACATTTTACCATCTAGGATATAAAATAAAACTAATAAATAAACGTCGAGGTTGTTTTTCATCGTTCGTAACATAGAATGACTGCGTTCCATGAATATTTTCATGCACCTGATGTACGCTCCCTGTAAAGAACTTTTCAAAGTAAACACAGAAAGCTATCTCCTGGTGGAGCCCTGAGTAGCATTACTTTGGCCTAGTAAAATTACCTGATTTATTTCCTTGATAAAGTCTTAGGATTCCTCCTTCTCACTGGTAAAAAACCTTTTGAAAAGTCTTCCAGGAAGTGAGTTACCGTGCCACGTCGCGATGTTTAAAGGGAAAAACAAAATACAGTTTTCGTTAATATTTTTTTCTGATGGACTTATATACATTTTAAGTCTGCTGGATGCTTTCAAATACTAATATTATTTTAAGACTTGAGAATTTTTTTGTTTTTAAATATATTATTTTTGGAATTTTAACATCTCTAGGGATAGGCTTATTTTACTTTAAAAGAATGTGTTTTTAAAACTATGATTTTAAATTTTAGGAATTACAACATAAAAATTGTTATGCATACCATACATAATATAACAGAATAATATAAAAAGTGTATAAACTCTTTTCTTTAAAACTCTTAACGTATTAACTCTTTCCTTTAAAATATTATGTAGCTTCTTTGTAGACTTACACATTATAAACGTTATATAAATGTATTATAATTATAAATGTATTATAATTATACATAACTGCATTATAAATGTGTAAGTCTGTACTTAAATATACATATATAAATTTAATGATATTCGAATATAGCGCTTTGGGCTCTTCGAGGTCAAAAATTATGTCGAACTGAAAGTTTCCGTGTCTCTGCCGGTGATGGGTACAATAAATCTCTAAGCCGGAAAGCTCATCTGTTAGTCTCAAGAAAGTAAGGGGTGGAGTTTGAACCTCTAAATGCCATTCTCAGAGGTGTTAATCCTATACAGTGATGGAAAAATTTTGGTGTAGGGTAGTAGACCTCTAGAGGTTCACCTTGGTTAATGTTAAAACTGCTATATAACTGCAATTGTACTGGTGAAAATATTGTCAAAACATCCGGCATCGGAAAAAATAAATACAAATTTATCACAAAATTGTAAATAAACATACGACATTTAGTTTTTAATGTCGAATTGAAAGCTTATGTGTCTATGCTGGTGGTGGTTGCAATAAATCTGTAGACTGGAAAGTTCATTGTAGTGTTCAAGAAATTAAGGGGTGTAGTTTAAACCCCCCAAATGCGATTTTTAGAGATGTTAATTTTAAATAGTGATGGCAAAATGTAGGCGTAGTGTAGTAGACCTCCTGGGGTATACCTTGGTTAATGCTGAAACTGTTACATAATTGCAATTGTACTAGATAAAACCTTATCAAAACGTCAGTTATTAGAAAAAAATTGCATTTAGGACAAAACTGTAAATAAACATACGACATTTAGTTCTGAATAAAATATTACGATAAGTTGTCTAAAGCAATTATTTTTCCCAGAAATATTGTTCTGCAATCTTTTCGGAAGTTAATACCAACTTCATAAATAATACGTAGAAGAGATGCCTTGTATAGTTAGTGAATTTTTTAAGTCATCAAATACTGCGTCAAAACATCCTGTCAAATAGAGTAATGAAGAATAAGAGGGAAAAAGACAGTAACAGACAGATATAGCTGTTGACAACGATCTATAATATTAAATAAATTATTATAAAAAGGATTTTAATTAAAGTAGATGTTAATCTAAACAATTAATGCGTTTTGAAATTACTCAAGTCCCAATCTAACTAAAGTTCTCAAATTCCAATAAAATATCCACGAAATTTAACATTATAGAGGGAATAGACGGTATTTTATTTGAAGCACAATTAATGCTTTTATTACTTCACATTAAGCATAAGATATTAGATTGGTATTATAATTTAAAACTGCATTAATTAATTTTATATTGAATAATATATATTTTATCCATTATAATGCCCTTGCCAAAAAATTAAAAAAAGTTTATAGATTTTGTTTTAAATTAATGTATTTCAATCAGAAGAAAATCATATAAATCTAGACAGATAGTAACTCATAGGTAATATGACTAACTGCATTTACTAACTACATAACTACAATTATTCGTTAATATGATATACTAATTCATGGTAATATGACTTGCTATAAAATTGATTCATTGATTTTTTAAACTTACGTCGATATATTTTAAGTAATATAAATTTAACTTCGTAAAAAAAAAAAAAAACTTTTTTAAGAATAGAATTATAATAATTAATATTACTTAATTAATTAAAATTCATATTCTTAATTTAATTTAGAATATGAATTTTAATAAAACTAAAACTATTAATTTTAAAAATAAAAATTTATATATATTTATATATTTTATATTTTTTGTAAAATTTTTATATATTGTATATTAAAATCTTTATATACAACATATAAAAATCTTTTATTGTATATCTTATAATTCACAGCAATTCTATTTACTTGCATACATTTGAGGATTTTCTAAAGTTAAGAGATTCAACCAGAATTTGTTAAGCATTTCGTAAGTTAACTTTATTAAATACGTGTATATGTGTATAATATCTATGTTTTTATCATTAAAAAAATATTTGAAAATTCTAAAATTTTAAAATTAAATTACTTTTAGGATTAAAAATTTTTTTTTTTAATATTTTTTGAGGCTGAGTTTTCTACAAACTTCAGCTTAATGTTTCCGCTAATAAATTTAAAGAAAGACCATCGCCATTATCGCGCTCTCTTTATAATTAGACAAAATTTGTCTGTCGGCCATTTGACTTTGCATATGCGAAGAAAATAATGAGATAGGTTACACACAGCTTCAGGGTATAGCTATTAATTACCCTGAAGCAATTGATTTACTGCCATAGAACGAAGGCAAGCGCTATTTCCGATTGGATTTAATTATGCTTCAGGACACAGTTCAGCAATTCAAAATCGTTTTAAGCAGCCATGCTATGCAGTTAACGCGGATTAAAGATGCCACTTTAGCGTTCTCTTTCATGTTTCTGATGAGCTGGTTTTTTTTTTAAGGATGTTGGGTGGTTGATAGTTAAGTATTTACTATATTGAATTGATTGTATAATTTAATTATCGTTAATTGTAATTTATTAAAAGTTTAAATAATAATTAAATAGTGTTTTTTAAGATGCATTGTAATTGCAATAAAATTAAGTAAAATTGACTTGAAGAAAAACTAAATGGAAGATTAAATTTGACTGGAAGTAAAATTAAGTGAAAAAGTAAAATTAACTAGCAAAATATATTTACCATTTTCATTATTTGTAAAATCACAATCTTATTTTTAATTATTTTTATAAATCGTATTTTAGATTCGTTTACTTCAAATGTTTATTACAGAAATTCTCTATTACTGAATATATTACACTTACATTGATAATTTTTAAAATTAATTCAAAAGCACTTCTGGCGTACTTATAATCT
Organism: Caerostris darwini; assembly: GCA_021605075.1. Classification (NCBI taxonomy): domain Eukaryota; kingdom Metazoa; phylum Arthropoda; class Arachnida; order Araneae; family Araneidae; genus Caerostris; species Caerostris darwini. The sequence goes on from BPLQ01008578.1 coordinate 27,178, forward strand.
ATTAAGAGAAAAATTAATACAATGTGACTAAAAATTATTCTACCAGAATTTCTATAAGCTATTTAGTATTCATATATAAGCATTTAATGAAGGAGTAATTCAATTTATTTAATTTAACTCTAATTGAAAATCCAACTTCTAAATTATTAACGTGACGATTTCATATTATTAAATTGATACATAATTTTGTTATTTTTCCAAATTTCAATGTTTTCTGATTTTTTTGCACACTCATTTTATCAAATTGTAGTAATTGTATAAATTAAGATTACTGTTTGAGGTATTTAATTTAGTTTCAGCATTCTAAGAAATGATTAAAATTATTTAAAATTAAAAATTTGATTTAGTGTTAAAAACAGAAATAAATAGAATTAATTCTTTTTCATGATAACATTGGAACCTTATCATTTCAGCTATAAAAGGAACATTTAATTTTGTTTATTAAGTTAATTTTTTACAACCGCCATTAAAATTTATATATACTACTTTCGATCTCGTTAAAACAAAATAAATATGTATTTTTTAGCCGAAGCCGAAATTTAATTTTTCAAAATGGCATAGAACTATTTTTTCTTAATAACTTTATGCACATATTTAAAAATAACTTATAAAAACAAAACTTGCCATTCATTATTAATGTAATCAAAAAACGGTACAGTGTTTGTTTAAAATAAAATTGATTGTATCATTAATAATAAATGGTATCATTTTTAAACAAGGGAGTGTACGTAAATATTTCAAAATAATTGATTGTCAAAATTTATTTAAATTTAATGGATTCAGATACTGCCAGTTTTTACTATTTTTATTGTTAAATTTAAACCCAATTAAAATTTTTAATATTGAAGGAATAACAGGAATGATTGTCTTAAAAAATAATGATTATCTCAAAACGTTTGTTAAAATTATATTTTATTGTAGGACATTTTTAGTTTTAATTAAAAGTATAATCTAATTTTTTTTAACGTGAGATTTGAAACTTAATTTTTGAGAATTTTTTATATTTAAAAAAATACATATAAATACTGCTAAGTGATATGTTTTTACAGAATTTTATCAATTTATGCAAATAAATTAAATAATTAATTAACTATTTAATGATAGTGTCAAAATAACAGTTATAATTTTTTTTGTCTTTTTAATATAATTTTTACAGGTTTAGGAAAAGAAAAAAAATCTAGATCTGGTTTTTAATAAACTTATTCATAATGTAAATATTTTTTAAAATTTAATTTAAAAGTTAATATTTAACAATTTCATAAATCTATTTTTATTTTATGTGTATCAGCAAAGTAAAATGTCTAAGAACATAAAAAGTAATAAAAAAATATTGTATTAAATTGCTATACAATATTGTATTAAATTGTTGTACAATATTGTATTAAATTATTATGCAATATTGTAATAATATTGTTGTAAATTTAACAAACTAGATGGAATTCATTAATTAATGAATTCCAAAATTTCAGGATGAAATACTTAGATTATTCTTTTTTTAAAATATAATAATGATTTGGTTTTAATCTATTAGAATTCGTTTAGAATTATGCTCAAAAAAAATATGCAAAAACCAAAAATATATAACAACAAAATATACTTTTTATACAAACTTCATTTTAAAGTTTATTTCAAATACTCAAATCTAGATTATATCTATGGATAAATTATATAAATCAAATCACATAATAATATACTAAACCCTCTTAGTATCAAATGCAGCCTAATTCCAGTTTAATACACTGTTTCAGCACACCTAAATATATAACTTTCTATGTAAAATACCGAGGAAATTCGCGGATAATGAGTTTACGGAAGTTCAAATACCACGAAAGTTTTCACAATCCTATTAATGAAATAAAGGAGCTTTATTGAAATCTCCTCTGCTCTAATTTGAAAACGATCCATTCCTTAATCAAACTTCAGTTAGTTAGTTGTTGAAATTATTTTATTGCTTTTTATTTCACAATTTTATTTATGCAAAACATAAATATCTTTTATTGATCTTGTGAGGGATTTTAAATTATGTATAAAACACACCTATTTAAGTAATCATGATTTAATCATAATTATTTAAATACATATATAATTAAATCATGATTAATAATTAAATAATTAAATAATAAATATTAAATAATAATAATAATAATAATAAATTAAATATTAAATAATTAATAATAATTATATTAATAATCATAATTAAATGATTATTAAATTATGATTTAATATGAAGAAAGAAATAACCAAAAATCCGAAAAATAGCACAAAAAAATAACATGCTATTATGATGGATTAATAACTATTAAATAGATGTTTATTTACAATCAGTAAATATGTTCGTAAAAAATTATATCAGTATTGATAATAATTATATTATTAATATGATATGCATGCAATCATGGTTAAATTGTTATATCAGAGATTGAATGAATTGCTTTTAAACATGTATATAAATATTTAAATTATTAGTAAATATTAATAATAAATTTAAAACACATTATGTATTTAACCTTTATTAGTTTAGCATATTGAAACATACTTCAAATATTATACATAATAACAAAATTATACAGAAATTTTTTTTTCTTACTAATGTTATGTACGCATTTTAAAATGACTTATAAAAATAAAATTTACCATTCATTTTTCAATGTAATCAAAAAATCGTATAGTATTTGTTTAAAATAAAATTGATTGTATCATTAATAACAAATGGTATTACTTTAAAAAAAAAGGGAATGTTCATAAAAATTTCAAAATAATTGATTATCAAAATTTATTTAAATTTAAGATATTCAGATACAGTCAGTTTTTACTATTTTTACTACTAAATTTAAACCCAGTAGAAATTTTTAATCTTGTAGTAGTAACAAGAATGATTATCTCAAAACATTTTGTTAAAATTATTTTTAATTGCAGAATATTTTTAGTCAATTAAAAGTATAATCTACTAATGTTTTTCAAACTTAATTTCTGATTTTGTAACTTAATTTCTGAGATTTGAAACTTAATTTCTTGTGAATTTTTTATATTTAAAAATAAAAATATAAATCTATCCGTTAAGAGTTATATTTTTACAGAATCTTAAAATAATATTATAGATAATTAATAATTGATATAATTTTTTTAACTACCAACTAAATATGCAGCAATCTTTTCCACGTTTATTGAATAAGAAAATGAGTTCATTTCTGAGAAAATAGAACAGTTGACAAATTATTCCTTGAAAATTATTAGCATACCAGGAAATAGAATGCTAATAGTTTTATATATGCATATTGGCACAAAAGTAGAAATACTATGCTGCAATTTATACTTCGAAATTTTCACTATTCGAAAAAGAAATTTTACAGTGCATTCAACTTATATTTTTTTTATGTTACTTTTGAAAGCTGCCATGTAAAGCATTTTAATATAGTAGAAACATAAATGCAGTTGAAAGAACAACAGAAACGAGGAAACAATGAGATGGAAACTTTTCTAAAATTTAATTACAGAGTTCAAATCCCCTGTGAATAATTTATATGTTTCTGAAACTTGCCTTTTACCTATTGTTTGTGCAGCTATACTTTTCTCTGGCATTTTTGTTTATTTCATGATGAAGATCCATGATCTTGTTTTAAAAGTTCTTCAAAAAATTAAAAATTTTAATAGAAGCTTGAAGCATCAAGTTATATTAAATTATAAGGTTCTAAATAATGAAAAAATAGAAGAAGGACATTAAAAAAATACGTGGAATTTTTAATTTTCAAAAATATGTGAATTTTGAATATATTTGATAAATATATTCCTAAATTAATTGGAAGTTTTTTGTACTCTTTCTAATACATATATAAAGTTTATTTGTGCATTTTAATATTTTATTAATAATTACGACCGCCGTCATTGATAATTATTATTTCTTAAATGAAAATCCTCAACTAAAATTATTAATTAGAATTTTTTAACCTAAATTTAATGGCAACACAATATTTACAAATACAAAAAAAGTTGGTTCATATGGATCTACCAAAATAAATATCTTAATTAATCAAGATTATCCGAAAACAACTTAAAAATATGGCAGTGAAAATTTTAAGGATATTAAATTAAATATTTATATTATTTATTTTATTTTTTACTTTGTAAATATATTTCATACTGTAGTAAAAATGTTTAAATATTCGTTAAAAATGAAACTCTGGAAGAAATGATATTGAAAGAAGTGATTTATTTAATTTATGGCGAAATTAACCAATAATGATAATGATAATTAAAAATTTAATGTTTAATATTATAGATATTTATTCAAAAATATTTTGATACGCACATGGAAATATTAAGAAAATATTAATATTTAATATTAAAAATTTTTTTTCAATATTAATATTATTTATAATATTAAATATTTATCATCTACTGCAGAATTTCCTAAAATGTTTTGGAGAAATATTGTATATTATTGATAGAATTATTATATATATTAAAATTAGCCGTGTTTAACTAAAACTATAATTATACAAAGCTTCCAACTATTCCCTTTTAAATAAAATGGTTCATTGTTGCTCATATTTCGAAGTGGTTTTTACATAATAGACCACATATATAATATACATAATTTGAAAAGATTGACTTTGAGATTACATGATCCTTTTTAAAGATGCTGTTCTCATTAAAATCGTGTTTGCCAATTTTTCATATTGCTAAACTTAACATACAAAGAAAAAAAAAAATTTCAGGAAAAACAGATTTTAAAATTATAAATTATTTCATTTAATTCAAGTTTAAAATTATATCATGATTTTCTATATTTATTTCAGTTAATATAAATTAATGTAGTTATAATAAAAGTCATTTAAATATAATTTATTTTTTTTAATATAGTTATATTTTAAATATAATTATAATATTATATAATAATTAATTTTATATAAAAATTAATATATTTGAATATAGTTAGAATAATTATAGATAATTCTAGTTAATATAGTTGTTTATTTACCTTACTGACTCATTCTCATAAGTTAACTTTAGCAAACTCATTAAGAACATTTTCTAAATAAGGCAGCATCACCATGACAAACAATTTTAGTCATGTGATATACAATTGACAGAAATATTATAAATATGAAAAGTAGCTGTGCTTAACAAAATCCATAATTATATAAAACTTTCAGCAATTATCTTTCAAATAAAATGGTTCATTGTTGTACTTCGAAGTTGGTCTTTTTACATGTTAAACCACTGAGATATAATTTATATAATTTGAAATGATTGACTTTCAGATGACATGAGCCTTTTTAAAAATGCTGTTCTCTAATCATAATCATGTTTGTCAATTTTTCATATTGGTAAACAAAGCATTTGCAGAAAAAAAATTATATTTTTCAGGAAAAACCAAATGTTAAAATCAAAAATTATATTTCATTAAAATTTCAAATTATATCAGGATTTACTCTATATATTTTAGTTACTATAAGTCAATATAGTTTAATTAAGTATAGTTCAATTAATATAGTTTATATAAAAGTGAATATATTTAAATATAGTTAGATAAATATAGATAATTCTAGTTAATATAGTTATTTATTTATTTTAAGACTCATTCTCATAAGCTAACTTTAGCAAACTCAGTAAGAACATTTTCTAAATAAGACAACGCCGCCATGCCAAACGCCTTTAGTCAATTGGTACAATAAGGACTTTTTCTTTAGTAGATCGCATAAGATATAATATATGTAATTCAAAAGGATTGTCTTTGAGATGACATAAGCCTTTATAAAGATGCTGTTCTCTAATCAAAATTAATCGTGTTTTGTCAATTTTTCATAATGGTAAACTTAATATTCACAGAAAAAAATATTCTTTTTCTGGAAAAACAAATCTTAAAATCAAAAATTATTCATTAAAGTTTCAAATAACATCGGGATTTTCTGTTATTTTAGTTAATACAAGAAAATATAGTTTATATAAAAGTGAATATAGTTAGATAAATATAAATAATTCTAGTTAATATAATTAAATATATTCATTTGTTCACCTTACAACTCATTCTCATAAGTTAACTTTAGCAAACTCAGTAAGAACATTTTCTAAATAAGGTAGCATGATCATGCCAAACACCTTTAGTCACGTGGTATTCATACCTGGAACGTGATTCTCTTAGCGAAGCTAATCATCTTCCAAATGGTGTGTATGAGATGCGCCTGTGCTGACGAGCACACAGGGCCATTTGATCAGCGACCGGTGGTCACTTCATCACGTAGGGGCATTCCTTCAAGCAACCAACAAAGGTGGAATACCTTCAAATGTACTGATGTGACTCAAGGCGAAGGGAATTGAATCTAATGAAATTTAAATTCAATCCGAATCAATGCAGTTAGACACTGATTAGTGTTATAGGATGGGACAAATGCTAAAATAGTTTTAACGCAAGATAAGTGTTTTTGGATGAATTTTATTAGGAATCGAGCGTTAGAATTTTTGCATTGCTTTTATTTTTAGCAGATAAAGGTAAAAATAAAAACATTTTTCCTTTATCTACTAAAAATAAAAGCAATGTAAAAAATGTTCAAGTCACACTCACTGTCTTTCACCAGAATGGCAATAGATAAAACCTCATAAGGATAAATACTTAATTAATAGGATATAACCTCATAACCTCATTTTAATTTTAATAAATTATAATCATTATAGAAATTTGTAATTAGGATTTAAAATAAGTTCATAAAATAAAAGTTGAACTTATAAAAATTATTATAAGTTTTAAGTTCATAAAATAAAAATTATGATTAAGCCAATTATTTCATCTAAAAAAAATGGAAACGAAAGGGAATTTTAAGTATGATAGGTGAAAGACTATATAATAGAGTGGGATAATTAACATAAATAATAATTAATTAACTATTATTTATAACTATTAATTAATAATTATTATAATTATTAATTAATACATATTAACTAACATAAAGAATAACAATTATAAAACAAAAATAAACAAAATGAAATTAATAAAAATTGAGTACAATTTTCAATTAAATTCGAGCATTTTTTGTAAATCCCATATATTACGATATTAATTAATTTGATATTATGATATTAATAATTGTTATAAAAGCCGCAAACAGAAATATATTATGTTAATTTAACTATCAACAGGAAATTACTTTTAGAGGATTTTTCCCCAACTTTATCAGAACAATAAATTTGAAAGGATAAAAGAACTATACCGATCTCATTTAATTTTTAAATATATTTGCCTACAACGTAAACTAAACTAAAAAAAATCACTGACATTTCTTTATTTAAAAATCAACTTTCGAATATCAATTTTTAAAACACTCATTTTTAATTAAATCCTAGAATGATATCATAGAAAATATTCTTACGAAAAAGAGATTTCCTTAAAAGCAGCAACTATTAATTTTAATGAACTTTGAACATGTACGAAATTTATTTTCGTTTGGGGAACGATTAATATTTAATTCCTTTTTTTTGTATCTGTGTCATGCATTGTGAATGGATTTTTGTTATGTGTCTTCTTTAGTTACGAATAATACCAATGGATCCCATTTAATGATTACCTAGCCGTAGAATTACTGTAGTTCCAATGGAAGGCGGAATTTAGAATTTTGGATTAATTTCGTAAATGAAGTTTCAGTTTCGTTATCTCTACGAAGTCATACAATATTCATCACGCAGCTTAGAGTAATCGAAGAGCAAATAGTTTTAGAATTTTAACGCAACGTTGTTGCCAGTTTCTCTAATCAAATAAATTATGTAATAATGAATCGAGTAATTGTGTGTAAAAATGCTTTAATTTCGCAGAATAAACCTTCATTATTATAGGATATTATATAAATTAGCTAATTGTAATAACTTTAATGAACTCTTGAAATTCTCTTTCTAATTACGGAATGAACAAATCTAGCTTTATTTAAAGTAGAATAAAAGAAATTATTCTTTTAAACATGTATACATTTTTATGAAGGAAATTTGCCTGAAATTTATAGGTGTAATTAAATTTATTGAAAAGGGAGGATTTAATTTAAATTATGTCACTATTGTGCTTCTAAACTGCTGATAATTACTTAAACAAAGTTGGAAATATTTAAGCTTTGATTATGTTTTATTAATTTAAAACATTTCCTGGTTTAAAATTGATTGAATTTAATTAATTCATTGGTAAGAATTTTTAAATTAAATTGGTTGTGATATTGATTTAAACATTTTACATATTATTAACATAATATATCTATGTGAGCATTTGCATACCATTTAAAACAATGTTATATTTTTCTTGAATAAATTTTGAAATACTTGTTTGCGATACGCATCATAACAAAAATACATATCATAGAAAATATGAACAGTATTAAAAAATTTTTATTAAAATTAATAAAAAGAAATTGTAAAGTGAAATAAATAATCAAATAATTAAAAAATGGAATAATGGGATGGCTGGTATAAATAATTAAAAATGTTAGATATTTAAATATGCATTCCTATTATAATCTAATTATTCATGTAAACTGATTTCCCAAAAATATTTTATTTCCTATAAAACAAATAGTAAAAAACAATATATATATTATTTGCTTACTTACAACTAATTGACCAACGGATTTGTATAAATAATAAAGAATATCACGTCTGCATTTCTTAATTTTTAAAAATTGCATTCTTCTTAAAAGATCAGGAAAATAAGTTACATACACATCAAATACATTTCATGGCATGATATTCATCAAAATGTTTGCTGCTGGAAAATTTTCATTTTTATAATACTTTTTGTTAAATTTGAGTAAATTGGAAATTTTCGTGCATGCTGCAAGTTGTTTTGCAAATTCCGGAACTGACGTTATTGAAAAAGGTCTTCTTCCAGACTCTGAATCCCTTCAAATGTCAGACATGCAGGAGATACAGCATTGCCCAGGCTCATCACGAGAAGCATGTTGCGTAGGGTTGTCACAATGTCCGCAAGGTCAATTGGAACGAAAATTCTCTGAGCCCATCTAAGGATTTTGTTGCCTTGCCTCTTCCCTGAATCAAACAAATACGTTCTATACAAAATTGTTCTACCAACAAATTCATCTTTCCCAAGAAAATATTCTTTCAGAAAGTTAATAAAACTTTCAGTTTGACTTTTCCTGTCAGCACTGAATCTTTCTCGTTATATCCAGAAACTTAGGGTCCAATCCATCAGGTTGCTCAATGATTTTGTATGTTATATACAAATATTTATATAGTAATATTGCATTTCTACTTCATTATATACGATGAACTCAAATATTTTTCAATTCCTTCTATTAGCTCACACTCTCCATATATATATCTTGTTCAACTTTTCAATCGTTAATAAAATACTTCTTATCCATCCAAATGTGCAATTCAAGTTCAAATGCAGTTCAAATTTTTAACTTGTAGTGGATGACACTCGATGTTAATAGTTTTTTCAAATATTAATTCCCTCATTAAATTTAATTAATTAATTTTAGTTTTTTTTTAGGTTTAAGTTGCATGTATCTACCAATAGAGGGCGCCAGATAAACTTAAAAAAATGAATGAAAATTATTTATAAAGGACTATATAAAAATTTATATTACTTGTTTTTAGGAAATTTTAGTCTGTTTAGCATTAATAATGGTATATCAAAAAATTTTAAAGGAATGATTGTGTCAATTTTATTCGTCTGATGTATTCATATATAGATTGTGGCAAATGTGGACTTAATATTTTAATTAACCTTTAAAAACCATGCACTTCTTTTGAGTTGGGTTTGTGTAAAGAAACAGGATAGAAGATTGCAGTAGGTGATAACATTTTCTTGACATTTATATTAAAAATTTTGTCATCAACATAAATAAGATCAACTTATTTTTCAAGCGCACGTTTAATTAAACTGAATAAAAGAAGAAAGAGCGAAAGAAGAAAAATAAATCTAAACCATTATATTTGAGAATTTTACTTAAGGATTAGTAGACTTGTTTCTCATTTAAAATATCTATTAGTGGAAATTATTCTATTCCTTATTAGTATGATTTTTCTTAATTATATTCGAATATTTTTCTATAAAAGGGAAGTTGTTTACTTTTAGCTTTTATATTGCGAATTTTAGAAACACTGTTTTGTTTGATTCTAAGTGTTGATACCACATAGAATGAATTACAAAATATTCTAATGGCTCAGAAAGAAAAAGTGGTAAAATTAAATTAAATTGCATACTTCGATTAAATAAAATTATTTCTATATTATACATTTTTTTTCTTTATTGGTCTCTAAAATGATCGTTACATTTCGAACAAGTTTCTTATTTTTTGGTGCTAAATATTGTAAATAAACATATTTTTACAAGTTGTTGAAACTGAAAAGTAACATAAGAATGATCTTATCTTGAAACAATTAAAAATATAAAGAAGACATTACAAAGGAAATTAAATGCTTAAATAAGAAGAAAATTATTTTGTTAGAATATCTTAACTTCATAATCACTAATTGATATTTTTAGCTATTAATAGAATTACAGTTAATTGATGTTTATCACTATCCAAATAATTAAAATAATTTTAAAGTGTTTAGTTAATTTAAAAGATTCTAATTTTTTTAAATAAAAAATTATAATTTTTAGTTACTATTTTTATATGAAAAATGAAATATTCAAAATAACGATGATTGTTTTAAGACGATTAAACATGAACAGAACGTACACATGTAAAAAATAATATTTTAAAGATAAGATTAGGTAAGATTTATATTAGATTTAAAAAAATTTTTAAAACATTTTATGAACCTTATATACTAGAATCTCTAACATAACTATTTATCTCATTCTGAAACATTATGTTTTGTAGCATAATTATCCTTAATCATTTTAAAAATGAAAATATTGTAAAAACATTATTAAGAAAATGTCGAGCTTTATCTTTATAAGATATACTTTTTTATTTATAAGTGTATTAAGTGTTTCAAATATTACTAAAATACTATTTTATTTAATTATTTAAATGAATATAATTTAATTTTACTTAAACAAGAATGTTATAGAATTTTAATTTATAAAATTTATAGAATATTTTAGAATTATTTTGTCTAATTTAGAATTAGTTCAGTAGAATTAATAATTTAGAAAGATAAATTATGCTTGAAGATATTATTAAAAAGCCCTCTATCTTTTTAAGAATATCTTCTTATTAACATCTTTCTTTTTAAGAATATCTTCTTATTAACATCTTTCTTTTTAATAATATCTTCTTATTAACATCTTTCTTTTTAAGAATATCTTCTTATTAACATCTTTCTTTTTAAGAATATCTTCTTATTAACATCTTTCTTTTTAATATCTTCTTATTAACATCTATCTTTTTAATAATATATACAGTATTTAAATATTTTGTAATGAACACAGATTTTTTACACTCAACATAAATGCTTATCTAATGCTTTTGGCATATTGAAATAAATCAGAGTGGTATATTCACTGTGACTTGATATATATTTCATTGTAGAAAAATAATTTATAAATGACTTTACCTTTCACGTACAGATGTAAAATTTGAAAATAACAGAGGTGTGAATAATGCTCTTCAAAAATTTCATATCTTATTGTGCTTTTCATTTCTGTCAAAAACATAGCACAACTGAATGGAAGATACGCAATATATTTTAAAGCTGCATTGTTGCCATGTTATATGTAAGGTTGACTATATGCTGACATTGAACCTATTCTGTTGTCAATATAAAGAAGTTTTCCCCACAAACTTATGAAAAGAACACAGCATGTTGGTACTACTATACTTCAAAATTTCTCATGACTTTATAACGGCGTTAAATAAAAAGAAATCAATTTAAAATATTCTTAAAGCGATGTATTTTGGGAACTGTAAATCCTTGTGTTTTCTATTGAATTATGAAAAAATATTTGCTTTGAAATTTTATGAAAATATTATTTTTTAAAAATTAGGATTTAGAAAAAGATTGCAATAAAATTTGAATGATTAATTTCGATATATATATTATGCAGAATTGTGATTTATAAACATAATTATTAAAATTAATATTTTTATTTAATAAGATTAATTTGCATACTTTATTCAAACACGTTAAATATCTAAATCTTTTATATTTTAATACTAAGCAAATTCAAATTTTAAATATTTTTTCATATCTTTAATGTTCTTATATTTTTAATTAGTTAAATTTCGTAAAATGAAATAGATAAAAATTTTATAGCTATAATTCTTCTATGATTAACAAAATATAATTGCTTACATTAAATATTTTCAAAATTTGGAAAAACAATTTCACCATGAAAACGCCTAGTTTTAAAAATATACCACAATAAATCTTTCGCAGATATTTAAAATATGTTTCAAAGAGGAAAGTTACAAGAATCTTTAATAATTCAATATTATATTACACGCACATATAAGTTTATAAGATATTTACCAAAATTGTGATATTTTATAAAAGTCACTTAGCATAATGTACTATATTATAATAAGTACTAGCATAATGTACTATATATAAATAATTTTCATCATAAAATTTATTTCTAAAAAATATATTGTAAAGGTTTATAATTTCATTTTAACTATAAATTTTTTGTAGTACAGAAGCTGTACAGATAATTTTTGTAACGATTTCGTTTTCTCTGTGAATTAAATTTAAATGAAAAAAGGTAAACATGAATGGCAATAATTCGGAACAGGGTTTCATTATCATCTACATCATTAATACTATTCACTACTTTAAAGTATCGCTGGAAAATAAACAATGGTTTGAAGACCATATTTTTTATCTGTAAGAACTCTTATTCGATTATTAAAAAATGTTGATAAAAACATATTTTTAGTATTTCTACATGCAAAATTAATGATATAATTGATGAAAAATTAAAGTAAAGTTAAACTTTATATTTGACTGGGGGAAAAGGCATCCCACGAAAAGTATGCACACCACTTATGATACCTGAAGTTCTAAGTTCTATTTTATAAAAGAAATCTAACCCTAATCTAATGATAGTTCAACAAAAGAGATATTCACTGAACATATTAGAAAACAAGTAATATAAAAAAAAAAATTTTAAAGTCAATTCCTACTTTTTTTTCACTCTATTGCAGTCCTCTATAAATAATTTTCATTCCTTTTTTTTTAAGTTTATCTGGCGCCATCTATTGGTAGATATATACAACTTATATAAAAAAGACTAAAATTAATTAATTAAATTTAATTACTGAATTAATATTTGAAGAAACTGTATTAATATCCAGTGCCATCCACTACAAGTTAAAAAAAATGTATTTGAACTTGAGTGGCTGAATAAAAAGTATTTTATGAACGATTGAAAATTTGAACAAGATATATATAGGGAGAGTGTGAGCTAATAGAAGGAATTGAATAAAATGTAATCTTTGTTTATGTATATAATTTTCCAAAATTGTTACAAAAATGTGCAAACACACTTTCTATTTAACGTTGATAAAATTATTAAAGCGGTACGACATATAAAATACTTTATATAAAATGAATTTATTAGGTACATAAAAATTGATTTAAAAGAATGAGTTTGATAATAAATCTTTAATCTGTAAAATTATATAAGCTTATCACACAGAAAATATTAAATAATTACCGAAACTAAAATATTTTCGAAACGTAATTATATTCTAATTAATTAATTTTTCACTGAATGTTCCTATTTAGTCAATACTTAGCGCTCCAAATAAACATTCTTACGACAAGATAAATTTTTCTAGGTCACATATTATGACAATTGTTCTGAAATTTTGGCACAAATGAGTTTTCATAGAAATCAAATTAACAAAACGTTCACTTGAAGTACCTATCATCAACTCATAAATATTTACTTGAGGATCTAATTCAAGTATTAAATTGTTTTGGAGGAAAAGTCTTTACGATTAAAATGTCTTAAATTTAAAGTATTTAGTGAACTTTAAAGGAATTGGAGATAATTTATAAATTATCAAAGAGTCTTGCCATTGCTCATTATTAAAGAATAAATGTGCACTTATCCTTGGTCCTTTAGTGAGAAATTAAAACATTTCTCTTTGGTTCACAAATGAAATTACCGAAATGCATAAATGATAGAAAATTGCTGAATTGTAACATTCGAATTTGAAGGGCAAAATGTATATTTGTTTAATTTTTACTGAAATATTTTAGTATGGAACTCATTAAGTAATAGTTAAATAAATCCTTATACTGAAATGTCGTGAATGAAATACTTCGACATTTAGTGGCAACACAAATTGCATAGTTAAATTAACAATTTCAATTTAATTATTACAATTTCAATTAGTTAATTTAAATTGTCAGCATTATTTATTTAAATCACCTTAATTAAACAAAAGTTATATTGTCGTAAGGTGTTAACATATATATTTATATATATATATTTTACATAAGCAATAAAAAGGAAGCCTCTAAAAATATTACATTGAATTTCTAAGATAAAATAAAATTTTTTGTATATGTGTATGTATATATATGCATACATAAAGATATATAAATATACATTTGAAGTGTAATAGTTTAGGAATTTACTTTTTAATATAATTTAATGCATATTATTAATTATATATAAATACTATTACTTATATATTATTACATATAATATGTACACAAACATATATCTTTAAAAATTGACCAAAATATTCTTGAATATAGCAAACAAGTATATTTTAAATTTACAGTTATTAAAATATAGTTTCATATCTTATTCCTAAGAAGTTAATAAAGTAATATTTATTTTGTAATAAATCGTATCTTATTCATATATATTTTATATAAAGAATTTTCTTATATCTGTAATTTCAAATATCATCTGTCATAATTAAAAAGAAAAGCATGTAAATTCAATAAACCAATTCAAATTTCTGAAATAATATGTTCATGTGATATTTAAAACTAAGCGAAGTGATATCTCTAACAACGAAATTAAAAAATACCTTCGGCTGAAATATTCTTTTCTTAAAATAAACTGGAAGTTTTCTTTTAGATGCATCGTAAGATTTTAATCAGCAAACGCTTTTCGAATACAGACGTATTTTTTTAATTCAGTGACTTTCGAGAAATATCATTGATTTGATGTTTACTCTGTACAACTAAATCTGGTTTGTTTTTAATTCCGTTTTTGCGCGTTCTAATTCTGTATACGTATGATTAAATCAAATTCGCTTCGCCGACGCCATCTTTTATTTATACTCTTCTGTGCAGTGGATTAGAAGATATAGATCTTTTAACGAGATATAAAGATATCATGTAAGCCGAGAAATTTCGATAACTAATGGAAATGCTTTATTGCCCCAAACATGAAAGAAATTCAATTTTCTTTTTGTTTTGTTTAAACCGTACGGTTTTAAAAGAATTTTTGGCTTTAAATTAACTTTCCTTAAAAAAGAATAAAATCTTGTTTTAAAGGAAATAGATCATTCGATTTCTTATAATGTAGAATTGAGCTGAGGTTAGCGATCAATTATACTTAAAAATTTTCGAATGAAGAATATGTTATGTTTTACAAGGAATTAAAATGCAGTTAGCATAGTAAAGAATTTATTTTTAATTAACGGACAGAATTTATTTTTAATTAATAAACAAGTATTTTATTGTTGTTTCCAAATGCCAGGCATTTTGACTTTAAATCATTTGCAACCAATGTTGAGGTTCAATGTAGCAGATTCAGTGTTTTCCATAAAGCACAATAAATGACCACCTATATTACTGCTTATATACCTGCTATATTATTGCTTTACAATCACAAATGCCGAATGTAGCAGTGTTTACCATAGAGACAATAAGTGACCTCCTATATTACCACTTATATGTATCTACTATATTACTGCTTTACAACCACAAATGCCGAATGTAGAAGATTCAGTGTTTACCATAGAGTACAATAAATGATGGGCTATATTACTGCTTATTGTGCACAATAACTGACAATAACTGCACAATAACTGACCACCTATATTACTGCTTATATACCAGCTATATTATTGCTTTACAACCACAAATGCCGAATGTAGCAGATTCAGTGTTTACCATAGAGTACAATAAATGGCCTTCTATATTACAACTCATATGTACCTGCTATATTACTGCTTTACAAACACAACGGCCTAATGTAGAAGATTCAGTGTTTACCATAGAGTAAAATAAATGATGTGCTATATTACTTATTGTGCACAATAACTGACAATAACTGACAATAACTGCACAATAACTGACCACCTATATTACTGCCTATATACCTGCTATATTATTGCTTTACAACCACAAATGCCGAATGTAGCAGATTCAGTGTTTACCATAGAGTACAATAAATGGCCTTCTATATTACAACTCATATGTACCTGCTATATTACTGCTTTACAAACACAACGGCCTAATGTAGAAGATTCAGTGTTTACCATAGAGTACAATAAATGATGTGCTATATTACTGCTTATTGTGCACAATAACTGACAATAACTGCACAATAACTGACCACCTATATTACTGCTTATATACCTGCTATATTATTGCTTTACAACCACAAATGCCGAATGTAGCAGATTCAGTGTTTACCATAGAGTACAATAAATGGCCTTCTATATTACAACTCATATGTACCTGCTATATTACTGCTTTACAAACACAACGGCCTAATGTAGAAGATTCAGTGTTTACCATAGAGTAAAATAAATGATGTGCTATATTACTGCTTATTGTGCACAATAACTGACCACCTATATTACTGCTTATATACCTGCTATATTATTGCTTTACAACCACAAATGCCGAATGTAGCAGATTCAGTGTTTACCATAGAGTACAATAAATGGCCTTCTATATTACAACTCATATGTACCTGCTATATTACTGCTTTACAAACACAACGGCCTAATGTAGAAGATTCAGTGTTTACCACAGAGTACAATAAATGATGTGCTATATTACTGCTTATTGTGCCATCCCAATACAGAACAAATACATGCAGGGGCGGCAGCTGTGACCCTATTTCTTGAACTCAATTTAGTAACTGTTCTGTCCATTGATCTATTATGACAACGAGGATTGTCATAATAAATAGGATTGTTAAAGCTTTCTGTATGGCTTTGTCTGTTGAATTTTGAAGCCATCGCTCTCAAATCAGAAACTCAAACATACTCACTAAGCCACACAGATCTTGACTCTATATTTAAAAATGATTTTTCGGATGTTTAAAATATTTCTTCGTGTTTAAGAATAAATAACACAATCATATCTTTATTTCATCAATTTAGCTGGAATAAATCTTGCTGGAATCAATGTTTTCAAGCAAGCAAATAATTTATAAAATAATTAAATGGATTAATTTGTTTATTTCATTGAAAAATTATGAAGAACAATTTAGTAACTGGCAATTAAAGCATGGAGGGAAAATAATTAAGAGAATAATTCCTATAATTTATTGTATGCATTGCACATTTTTTGCACAGCGTTTTCGAGAGCTTCAAATTTATTTATTTACACAAAATATTTAATACATTTACAATTTTACTGATTATAATAAGCTAAAATTTCCATTGAATCCCTTCTGAGGAATGTTAAATTATAAAAAAAAAAACTTTTAATATATAAATGTTAATAATTTAATTTTCAGAGATAAGTTGGATAAGAATCGCATTTTAAAATTCAAATTTCTTACCCTAAGCCACTGGTTCCCAAAAACGGCGACACTGTCTCTTGTGATTAATGGAATCACCAAGATTTGAGGAAGTGATAGCAGGCCTCGGGAGTATTTGGAGAATATTTGATAAAAATAAGGGACGACGAAGGCTTGCAAAAGGATGAGAAGATAAGAAAAGTTGAATAATTCTATATCTTCCATCATATTTAGTGGAACGTGAGTTTAATAGGATTATTAATTTGTTAACAAACATAATCCAATTGCAAGTAATACATTGTGAGCATTTAAGAATAAATATTGATAGAGTCGAAATTAATTCATTGACAGCATTGCAGTAGGTTCATTATTCTCCCTATGATCATGTTTAATGTTGTTTGTAATTTTAATTTTCGTATTATCCTTCTTTATCGTCATTTTTTTTGCTTGTAATGCGTTGATTTTAATCATCATCATCATCAATAGCACGACAGCCCAGGGTGGGCCAAGGCTTTAGTTTGAAGAGATTTCCATACATTCCTCTGGGTGACAATGGTCATCTAATTCTTAACCTTCAGTACAGCAAAATCTTTTTCAATTGCGTCTATCCATCGCAACTTGAGTCGTCCTCTTCGTCTCTGTTTGTGACTTTTCCAAAACGAGCCTTTTACAGGGTCACAATCATACATAAAATACATGAGAAGCCCAGTATAATCTATTGATCTCCATAAATTCTACAATATCTGATTCAGGGTGTCTAATTTATATTATTTTTATTTGCTACATTATAAGACATAGAAAGATATATCGATATATAAAAGAATACAAAGTTTTTACTATATATTTTTATTTGTTCGTTTAAAGGAGGTAAATTTTCTGGAGATTCAAGCAATTTATTTTCTAAAAAGGTAGCTAAAATGAAAATAAGTTAGGGAACCACTGCTCTACATTTTTGAAAATTTGAGTAGTTTTTAATCTCGGGGTTCAAAATTTCACCGTGATAAAATCTACATTTTTAAATATCTAAAAAAAATCAGTAAGAACTGGTTATTTGAAGTCTTTACTGAATTTCCCTCAATGAAAACTGCACAATTTATATAATATTTCAATACTTTTTTACAATACTGCAACAATACATAAAGAGATACGAATTACTTTGTTACTTCTTTTAATTTTTTCAACACAAGAATTTCCAGTAAAGATAGAGTGTATTTGGATAAAATGCAATTGCTTACTTCTGATTTCAAATTAAATAATATATCTGAAAACTAAAGCAGGATATTGAATATTTAAACTATGCGTTTCAACTAAAGAGTGATAGGAAAGATTAAAAACATAAAAAAATAACTTCTTTCATTTTATTTAAGTTTTTAAAATAAATAATTTATGTATTTAAAATATATACATTTTACAACATATGAAAATGTTTAATTTTAGAACAGAAAAATAAGTTTTAATATATATTATAAATTTATAATAAAATTTAAAATTAAAAAAAAAACATTAAAATTTGAATACACAGCATTTTTAGCACCAAAATAGTTAGTAAATACCACAAAACACATCGTTAATGTCCCTTTCCAGAACAACGAACACGATTTCTCATAAAAGAAAAATAAGCCTTGCACTTCAGAACATCAAACACCAAATTGATGTAGCCCTACTCACTAAGGAGTAAGATGTGCTTTAATCTCAAAGATTCTTGAGAGCGTAAAGTGTGGATCAAACAATAGATTTCCCTTAGAAGATATACTCAATTATTAACCTGGCGTAATGTCTAAAACCCAAAATACCTTCTTCGGTTCTTTGCCCCCATCAGAGCGGATGCCTTTGGGAGAATTTGGGAAACGTTCTCGTACCCTGACCCAGGTAATTCTTCTCCCCACTCCATCAATTTAGAATGCAGGGAATGTGTGCTTAGATTGATGCGAGGCGTATGGCAGAATAGGCATTGTTAACGGCAATGCACTTTTATCTAACATTTAATGGCGTCCAATGTATCATCTTCATAAAAAGTTATTACTTTACGACTCTTGACATAAAGTACCGTTAAGCATTGAGCTGAGTAATATACAGAAAATCCTCTCCAGTTGTGATTGAAAAATGTTCATAGGACGTTTTTCTTCAAACAATTCTTAACTAATGGGACTAAGGCCCAGGAAAACATTCAACAAAAACAGTACAATTTCTACAACTCAGGTTTTCCAATAACACGATTCAAGAAAAATTCCCTTAGAAATTCTCTTAGAAAGGGTCTTACAAAGGGTGTCTAAAAAATCTCTTAGAAAGTTTGTGCCAATCTAACACGGTTAAAACATTAAAAAATTCTCCTACATCATAGAGCAGCCTGGTGGACAATTGGCTAGTGCTCTGGCCATTGGTACCACAGGCTTCAGGTTAGAATACTGCCCATGGAATGTATTTTTGTTAGTGATCAAGAGTCGGGGCCTTAATGGCTGAGTGTCTAGCGCTCTGGCGTTTTGTGTCACAGGTTTCGGGTTCGAGTTCCGGTGGTACCATGGATATTTGTAGTGGTTTGGAATCCACTTTAAGCCTTAGTTCCCGGTCTCATATGACTGTAAGACAGTCACGGAGCCCAGTCAGACTTTTCTCATCCACATCATTTCCAAACAGGAAAGGGGCAACTTAGCTCTAGGTACAGTGATGTGATGTTTTGTGGTGCAGTAGTAGTGGTTAGGAATCCACGTTAAGCTGTGGGTCCTGTTCTAATTAATCTAGAGTTGCAAAAAATTACAATAGAGCTACAAACCAAACCAAATCTACTACATAGCAATTTTAAATCATAAAATTTAAATAATCATTATTTATTACTTTAACATTACTTCACTCTAACACTGTTAAGAATTCGAGAACATTTCGTATAACATAGCATCGTTATATCAAGTTTTGAGAATTAAAGAGATTCCTGCAAATATGTAGTGTTAAAATATTTTTGAAATTCCTACAAATATTGAGATTAATTTTTACAGAAATATTGTTATTAATTAAAATATTGCCGGATTTTAAAAGAAAAAATTTCATATAAAAAAGGATCTAATTTACATTATTTTTCAATAATTGCCTGCTATTTTAGGATAATACATCACAATGATAAAATTATATATATATATATATTTGAAAAGAGCACCATTTGTCCAATCGCTTCATATATTTTCTCCAATACAGATTTATGTGTACCGTTAATAATTTTATTAGCATGAAATATCCCCATTTTATCTAGCATGATACAAAAGCAAAAAACAAAATCATATAAAATAATTACCTAATTTACATTGTTCTTCAATAATTACTTACTATTTTATGATGATTTTTTATACTTCACAATGGTAAAATGTAGATATTTTTTTAAAAAGGTTAGCACGATGTTATACTTTTCCCAATATAGATTCATGAGTACCGTTAATAATTTTACTAGCATGATATATCAACATTTTATCTAGCATGATATAAAAGCAAAAAAAAAAAAAATCATATAAACAATTATTTAACTTTTATTCTTCAATAATTACTTACTATTTTATGATGATACTTATATGAGTACCGTTAATAATTTTAGTAGGATTTCTCCTTGCAATTTAATTTTCATCATCTTAATATTGAAAAAAATACCAACAATAAGGAAACATATTCAATTATCATTGAATACTTTCTTAAATAACAATAAAAAAAACACTATTTATATTTTCATAGATTTCAAAAATTACAAGGGCGTGCCATAAATGATAGTACTTCAGAATGCTAATCGGGCGCAATAGTGACAAATTTTCAATAGCTTCTCTTCAACGACGAGACAGCAACATTATAAAGTCATTAAAATCTATTCACGTCTGAGACGACGTCTTGTTAACCTTCCATTAACGTCAACGTACACGTTCCCTTGAAATCTCAGTGATTTTCCCGTAGGGCATAAAATAACCCCTGGGGTTATTTGCTTTTGCCTGAACAGGACAGAAAAGACGTGATTTAGAAACATCAAGACAATTTGCCGGCGAAAACTATCGACAAATCGTTAGTATTTATTGACAAATCATTATGAAAGCTACATCGTTTTAGAAAGTGCAGTAAATAAATAATTCAAAACTACAGTAATACTTGTTTCAAGTGTCTTGTAATTGAATTTTATGTCAAAGTGATTAGTTTAAGTATATTATCTGTCGGAAATAATTTTGTGGGCAAGAATCTTACGTAAATGTGGCTTAAGTAAATGTGAGAAAATTTGTTTCATGATAAAAGAATATTGTTTCAACGGTGAAAAAAATTAATAAAGGATAAATATTTAAAAGTTATTAATAAAAGTTTAATATTTATTTAAGATTAAATTTTAGGATCCAAAAATTAAGCTATTATATAACATTTGTTTTACATAACGAACCCTATACCAATCAATAGGACAACAATTTTTTCTACATTCATCGAAATCCACTTTCCAAAAAATCACTTATATTTAATCTAATTAATTCAGAATTTAATTTTAATTTAAATTATTCTGTTTATGCCGAAATTTGATTATCATTTACTTCATATCGTTATTCAAAGTAAAGTTAAAATTTGGTTTATATATATTATATAGAAAGTTCGAATTATCTCTTATTCAAGAACAATATGGCTTTCTTTAATTAACAACATATTAGGATATACAAATACTTAAATTTCAATGTTATTGAATGTATATTATTCGCTGTTGATATATATTAGTCATTGATGATACATATTATTTGCTGATGATATGCAATATTCGCCGCATCAGAGAAAAACTAAAATCTTATGACGAGTCTACCATGCCCATATTAATACAGTTTATTTATCAAGGTAAGCCAAGCTATCGATGGCCAAGACAATATGATAATATATATTATTTGCTGCTGATATACATTATTCACTGAGTCAGAGAAAAACTAAAATCTTATGATGAGTCTACCATATTCATATTAATAT
Source organism: Caerostris darwini (assembly GCA_021605075.1). Lineage (NCBI taxonomy): Eukaryota > Metazoa > Arthropoda > Arachnida > Araneae > Araneidae > Caerostris > Caerostris darwini. The sequence continues at coordinate 49,754 of BPLQ01008578.1, forward strand.
AGTATATTTATCAGGTTAAGCCAGATTATCGATGGCCAAGGCAGTATAACAAGGTGACTAAGACTATAGCATGGTATACCAACAATATTTATATTATCATAGATTTTCAAAATTACAAATCAAACCACAAATGTTAGTATTTTTGAAAATTTATCAGACGCAATATTGACAAACTAATTATTATGGCGTTAAATGCAGAGACTTGCGAGATTCCAGATGATGACTATCTTACCTGACCTACTGAGGTTAAAAAGGAATACAAGAAGACCAATGTTAACATGGAGGTGAAGGGTAGAAAATGTGAAGAACCAGGCAGGGTGGGCTAGCTGTATCTGCTGATCTGCTGAGTCATTTTAGTAATAAGCTGATGTGCCTTATGTGTATTGGGCACGAAGAGGATAAGTAAATAGTAGTAATAGTAACAAACATTCAATATCTTATCTTCAATTGCAAGAAAGCAACCTTTTGAAATCTTTAAAATCTATTCAATGGCCCATCTAAGTTATCATGGCCAAGACAATATTATTGCAGAATATTCATCACTTATAGAAAGACATTAATGCAACTTGTGATGAGGATATCCGGATTCCAAAAGAAATTCTGAAACCAATTAAAATTAATATAAAATAGATAAAATATGTCTATTGCAACCTTAACAGGAATTCATCATATGTATGCTAAAGCAATTCTTACTGGAATTGTTCTTCAAGTATTTAAAACAAATTGAATCGCTAAGCCCTTCCGTGATAGAACATGTCCAGCCAGATATCCGATATTTATATTCAGATTAATTATGCTCAACTGTATTATATAAGAGAAACTGACTTATGTTTTGATTAGCAATTCCCGTTTGTAACTAAACTAACTAAATTTAACAGTACAATTTAAAATACCACTGATCTGATATATTTTAGCTTCTATAAACTCAAATCTTTACAAATCCTAGCTTCCTTCTTTGTTATCTGTCAAGGATTTTGGAACTCTTGTATTCTTTCTTATCTAACTAAACAGGAGTCATATCGCCTGGCTTCTTAAAAGAGTCAGTGAAGAGGAATAATATTATCAAATTTTGGGATAAAGGGCAATTTTAGAATAAGCACAAAACAATCTGCATCAAAACCCAATTACAAACATAGAAAAAATAAAGAAAAAGAGTAGAAAATATTATTATGAATAACAGTGCTTGTTATGAAATACCGTATACAAGTTCTTCATAAAGTATCACTGATTTTACATATTTTACCTTTTATAAACAAATAGAATACAGCAACATTAATAATTAATGTTACATAAAAATAATCCTACTAAATTAAATTAAAAATAATATTTGTTTTATTTAATTATTTATGGTTTAGTCTTAAAATTTTGAATTATTAAGTTTTTATCTAAAAATAGTGCAACTTATTCGTATGTATATATGATAAATTGAATAGGAAACAAGTTCATTCTAAAATATCAATATAAAATTTCTGTTGATTATTTTGTCATTAAATGCTTATTTAAGCTTCCAGAGTTTCCTACACAAAATAAAATAAAAACAACCTTCTTTGTTATCTGTCAAGGATTTTGGAACTCTTGTAATCTTTCTTATCTAACTAAACAGGCGTCATATCGCCTGGCTTCTTAAAAGAGTCAGTGAAGAGGAATAATATTAATTCAAAACCAAAAGGCTTTCCCATTCATTCAAGATCGAGTTTTAAAAATTGAATCTTTAGGGATTTTTATCTTTAATGAAATTGACTTGCTTACTGTTTTCATCAAACTGAGTACTCTCTGAAAGAGGAATTTGTTGAGAAGTATCAAACCAAAGGATTACGGTGTGGTAGATTATAACAAATTCAGTGTTCCAATAAAGAATGATGAAATTTATTTAATTCATAACTTAAAACTTATAGATAAAGAAACATCGTGTAGATATTATTAATTTACAGTGCATTACTACATGTGACAGAAGGGTATTCTTTTACTTAATGCTAAAATCAATTTAAATGGTAAAATTAATATCGATGTTAAATTCTTGAGAAACTTGATTTGATTTTCCAACTAGTAAGTAAAAGATACATTCTAGTTTTAATTTTCTTATCTTTTTATACAGCACAAATAAATGCACTTAATGTAAAGTAAAATAAATCACTAATAAATAAATATTTGTTATTTAAATGTAAATAATTGAGATAAACGTTATTAAAAATATATAATTAATAAAAATACAAAATTAAAGCAAAGATTTAACATTATTAGAAATGGATAATTAATTTTGCTGGACGAGATCAGCAAGTTTCAAAATATGGCTACTAAAAGCGTAATGAATATTGCCAGAAATTGCTGGTTAAGACAACAAAATAATTGTGTATTTATTAAGTAATTTTAGAAGATTGTATTAAATTATTCCTCAAATAGTTTACATTTATTAATTTTTTGGTAAAAAAAATTAAATAATATCTTACAAAATTATATAGTTTTTTTTTTAAATTGTGTTATTATTTCTAAAAAAAAAAAAACATTTTTTCTCAAAATCCTATATTACTGACGAAAAACGAGAATGTATTTTTTCCAAAAACATTTAATTTTTAAAAAATATAAGTATTAAATATGTTCAGTTCTTTGTTGAATAAAAATTTATTTACGTTTTCTATTATAAAGTGGTGAGTTTTAATGAAATGGACAGACATTTTAGTTATTAATCTAAATATTTATTTCAAAGGCAGAACATAATAAATTAAAATTAACAGGTAAACCATCACTAAAATCTAAAAACTACTTTTAATATTAAATTTGATTTAAAATAGCGTATTCATTTATTTAAATGTCATAAATTTTGAATATTTATATTTTATAACAAGTGTTAATATATAAGCAACTACAGTTATTAGCAGTTTTTTAGGGTTGAAAAAAGTCTTTGTATATTTCCGAGAACATTCTTATATAGAATGTATTTTCGTCATTATAGAAAGTACACTTCGTACATTATAAAAAGCAAGAATAATTAATTACGATCATTTTACTGATGCCTAAAATTTATGAATATAATTTGTAGTTGATATCGACAAAAATATTATTTAGATCGATACCCAATGGTTTTCAAATCTATTCCTGTAATATTTTATCGAGCACTTCAAAGTCTTCGAAGGAATAATGTATTTTCAACACTTTAAAGTCTTCAGATCTTCTAAACTTAGCACTGAAGTAACTATTAAATTGAGGTCATATTGATTAATCGGAAATTTTGTATACAGCAGAAATAAGAAATTAGGTTACTATAAAATCAAAGAGTTAATATTTAATTTTAAAATAACCTATTTAATATTTAATTTTAAAATAACCTATTTAATATTTAGTTTTAAAATTAAATATTAGCTCACGAGCATAATTAAACATAGTTCAGTGACTTTTTAAAATTATCTCTGGACGTCTTCTTTTGATACTTTTGATTATTTTGAGATTAAAAAATTATTTACAAAAAAATGGATATTTAAATTTTTTTAATGAAACATGCCTATAAATTATCCAAAAATTAAAAAAATATTTCATCAAAATTATTTTATCTAGCTGTTTTTTTAATACAATATTTATTTTAAAATTTTGATTAATATAAAGTTTGGTTAGTATAAAGGGTTATTGGTTAGTATTAAGTAAAGTAGTTAATATTTAATTTTAAAATTAAATATTAAATGACGTACATAATTAAACATAGTTCATTGACTTTTTAAAATTACATCTGGACATTTCCTTTTGATATTTTTGATTATTTTGTGATTAAAATATTCATTACAATAAAGTGGATAAATAAAAAAATGATGTACTGAAAACATACCTCTAAATTATCCAAATATGAAAAAAAATTTCATCAAATCTAGCTGTTATTTTTAATTCAATATTTGTTTTAAAATTTTGAGCATAAAAGCCCTCAGGTCTATGTTCTCTTGAAGACACGTGCATTAATACTTCACATAGTTCTTTGCACCGCGTACGAGAACTTTTCATCTAAAACTGGAAACGTGTCCGAATGACAACTAAACTGACGTCTTATGGCCTCTGGGTTCGTATTTCGTGTCATATGACAGACACAAAAAGCTCGAAATACGCCCAGTCGAATTGAATTTACTTTTAATGTATTTATAGCATACTCGAAAAATAATGCTGTTTTAAAAATTTTTTTGTTTGTTATTGAACTTTTACAGTTGTAATGATTTTTTTCCACGTCGAAAACTTTTGTAGAATATTTTCAAGTTTTCAACGTAAGTAAAAGAAAATATATAACAGCAGGGCTAAGAAGCTACTTTGTTGGAAATTTGACATCTATACATAAAATAATCATAAAAAGTATAAAATTTTGTTAATGTAGTTCAATGAAAAATTTCAAAAACTTAATTATTTGTCAATAGTTTTTTTATTTATTATAACATAATAGATAATTGTCTATTATTTTCTTGTTTACATGCTTTTTACTTTTGGGAATAAAAAGGGGATTTACTTTTAGGGATAAAAGTAATTTTCCTTATAAGAAAGGGGTTTTTAAATAAGTTTTTTTAAGTTTTAAGTACTTTATAACTTAATAGATAATTATCGATATCTTCTTGTTTATATAAGTTTTAGTTTTGGAAATAAAAAGGGCATAAAAAAGGGGATTTGTTTTGGGGGATAAAATTATTATTCCTTATAAGAAAGGGATATTTAAATAAGTTTTTATTTATTATAAATTAATAGATAATTATTGATTATCTTCTTGTTTATATGCTTTTTACTTTTGGGAATAAAAAATGGGATTTACTTTTGAGAATAAAAGAAATTTTCCTTATAAGAAAGGAATTTTTAAATAAGTTTTTGCTTATTGTAACTTAATAAATAATTATTGCTTATCTTCTTATTTATATGATTTTTACTTTTGGGAATAAATAAGGAGATTTACTTTTGGAAATGAATAAGGAGATTTACGTTTGGAAATGAATAAGGAGATTTACTTTTTGGGTAAAAGTAATTTTCCTTCAGATAAGAAAAATACTTTTCCAAAACTGTCATTACCTAAATGATGTTTTAAAGAGTCTGGAAACATAGATAGAGCAAATTTAGACTTATTGGATATATTGTTATTAAGAAGTTAGATAAATTTTTCTGCAAGGTAATGTGATTTTCCTTTTTTCAAAAATTGCCTGATAAAAGATAAGAATTTTTTTCACATATGCTATAATGAAATGCCAATTTTCATTTGATCTCAAACATGGAGTAAATATTTGAAATTAAAAACAAACATTTCCCGCATAACATGTATAGAGATTGATGATTTTAGTGATAAATGTCAAAAAGCCATTAAAGAACTCAAGCTCGAGAGAAATGGAATAAGTGGATAATTTCCGACTTAATAAATATTACAATATTTAATAAAAATTTTCTTTTTCCATCTATTAATAAAATTGAATGCAATATATTCATTTTTTTACATCGATAACAATAACTTTTGTTACAGCAAATTTTCAAAATTTAATGTTACTCAAGATAAAATAGTTTCCATTTTATTATTACAAATGATTATTTCGTTTTACAATTAATTTTTGTTGATTGTTTTATACATATTTGAACCTATCTGAATTCTTTTTACTTCATTAAAATTCCTTTGGAACTACTTTCAATTGTGTGAACTCTCTAGAAAATTGCTTATACAGCAAGTGTTTTCATTATCTTTTGAATTACAATCGTTCGTACTTAAATTGTCTTAGCAATTCTTTTTATATTAATGTCATAATTTTATAAAAATAAACCAGCTTATACTGAATAAAAGTCAACGTAATTTAAGGAATCAGTACTGCAACTGTTAACCATATTTTTAAAGAAATTGCTTTTTCATTTTCATGTTCAGTTAAATAAATTATATCTTATTTTGTTTTTTACTTAAGAGTAAATTAATATCTTGCATTTTCTTATTTGATATAAGAAAACAAATGCTTCTGTTTAAAAAATCGAGTATATTTCAAACATATTTCACACATTTCAAACATAAAAGCTTTCGAATATCTAAATATTTTCGAAATACATTTAATATTTTGTTTCAACTTCTTATAAGATATAAGAAAGCAAATGCTTCTTCTAAAAAAACTAACATATTTCAAACATATTTATATATTTTCTATCTAAATATATCTAAATATTTTCGAAATTTCTTACATTTGATATTTTGTTTTAACTTTACGTAAATACTGAGAATTGCATGCTTATTAGCATATGAACTTAAAACACTGAAATACAACAGTTGGAGGTATTATATTTAAACTGAATTTATATTTAAATCATTATTTGAATTTATATTAATTTGTATTATAAGTTTTGAATTTAGGTTATAGTTTATATTTAAACTGAAGATTGCTGATTTGTATTTTTATTAAAAAAATATTTTATTGAACAAAATACTAGTTTCGATGGTTACCAGTAAGGAAATATCTATGAGAAAAATAGATATTTCATCTTTTTTGTCATCCATATTCGTTGTAGATGAAAAATGAAACGAAAGGAAGATGCATTGTATTTTTCTTTTGGGCATATTTTGCCTAACTTGTATCTGCTTTTTGTCCAAGTGAATTTATCAAAATTTATGACAAAGCAAATGCCACCAGCAAAACGAAATGCATCCGATGGTACAATCCCAAAATTCTCGAACTGCAGGTTCCTTTAAGAAGAATATGTATTTATCAAAGGGAAACAATAGTTTGTTGAAAGAAAAGAGATCCACTTTTAGAAGAAAAGACATCTATGAAAACTTTTCTAACACTCCTGGGAGGAGGTACTCCTGGTGAAGAAAGTTAAAGAATCAGAAATATTACCTGCGATTGTTTCTTGCTGAAAAAAGAGTGTCAAAGAATTCCTGAAGAATGGCTGGTAATTGATCAATATGGTAGATCAAATACTAGTGGAAGATTTTTTCTCGCTGTCATAGAAGAATGCAACAGAATAGAACACAAATAAGAGATGGATAAATAATAATAGAGTTTGTGATAACTCTTTTAATAGAATAACTACATAGTTTCCATTTAATAAAGATTAACACGATTTAAATTCTATTAATACAATAACAATATAGTTTCAATTTAATAAATATTTATCACAATTTAATTTTCATAATAATAAAATAAAAATTCTAGCTTAATCTGAAATAAAGTTTTAATGTATTTTTAATTTTAAAAGTTTATTTATTGTATCTAAAGTAATTTAAATTTTTAACAAAATTTAAAAAATTGCATAGAGTTGGGTAATTAATGATTAATAGTTTTAGACATCTTTATCGTATTTTCCTTTTTAATTTGATTTTGTTGCAAAAAGAAAATAAATTAATGAAGAAATTCATTTTTAGTCGCCAAACTATATCTTTAATTACGAGACGTTTTGACAAGGAAAAATACAAACATTTTTATAAAAGATTAACAGATATAACCCCAAATCATATTTTTTTGAAAATTTTAATTAATAAAAGTTTCACTATAAAAATACAAAGAAATTCAGAGAAAATGCATAGATACTAAATAACATTTAACTCAAAAATTACATATAAAAAAAGTTAAATAATTAATTACAATAATTACATATGTTTACCAGTTAATTAATTAAATTTCAATACAATTTATTACATATTTACTATAGCCTACATTATTAAATAAATAGTTATTCTATGGAAATAACAACCTCATCTTTTTTTTAATTAGCAAAAATATTCTTTATTATCGGAGAATCTTAATGATTTATACGACTTAATATGCATTCGTTCAAGTTCAAGTATTTCTTTAATAAATATTTAATTAATAACTTACTATTGAATATTAATATTATTCAATAAAAGGGATCTTATTAAAAGTAATTTTAAAAAGCTGTGATCCAAACTTTTAAATAGCCTGCCAGAAGGGTTAATAGTATCCCTATTAACATTTATATCCAGTTGTAACGTTAATCAAAAATTTATAATCCCTACCAAATTAAGATTAATCTTAGAGTTAAATTTAATATCTAGCTTTTTTAAGTATCAATGATCAAAGCTTAATATAAAAAATATATTCTATTAGAGAATACTGTTAAAATCCTTTTATAGCTTCAATTGTTTTAGTCGACGTTTAGAAGTTTTAATGAAAAATTACATTTTTCTTGAATGTATAGAAATGAAAGGTGGAAAGTATCTTTAAGTCGTGAATAGTTCCGTATTAATGAAAATTTATCTAATCACATAATATTAAAATATAATTTATGTTCCCACATAATAAATTGAAATTCCTGAGCGTATTTCAATTTTAAAAATTAAATTAATATTAATATTTTTTAATCAAATTTTAATTTTAAATAAAGTTACTTTGCAGCACATACTGTGACGTAAAGTAAATATATGCGTGAATTATTAATTTAAAAAAAAATATATATTGGTAAGCAAATCTTATTTTTTATTCAACTTAAGCGCCAAATATATTTGGTGAATTTTTTTGTAGCACCAACTAAGCGATAAGTCATCAAATGTGGTAACCCGGTTTCCTGTACTGTTTGCAATTCACTTCATTTACAATCGTAACCCGTAACTTGGCGGACTTTGACAAAAAGAAATTTTGACTCCAAATCCCAACGGTGCCTATTCTACGATTTTACCATCATAAATTTAATATATTATTAATTAATATCATAAATTACAATATCTCTTAGCAAACTTTGATTTCTTTAAAGAATGAAATTTAAAGAATAATATTTATTGTATTAGTATGTTGTTTCAGCAGAGAATTTTTTCAAACTCTATATATTTTTCAACCAAAAAGATTTATTAATTGTTCAAGAAATAATATGTTCCTTTAAACGATTTTTCAGTATTGAATTTTTTTTAAATGTTATACATATCCTTTTTCTACCAGTATAATCTTTCTTCGGTCAAGGAGACGTTATTATTCCGAGTCATCACGATGGCATGGTGTCGCCAAACTCTGAGGACTGGAGTCTTTCTGCCAATGATATCTCTGCTTTTTCTTGCAACCCTCCATCTCTCAAACTGCACGAATAATGGTAAGTATTTTTAACTGAACTTTTTCTTCCTTGATTTTAATAGACATGGATATTACATATACAGTCCGATAGTTTCTTTTGAAGTATAATAAACAATGTATTTCTTAAAATTTCAATGCATTATTTAATATTGTTCAATTCAATTTCAGCATTGTTTAATTCAACAAATAAATTCTTAAAATTTCACTATATTATTTAATTTTGTTCAACTCAATTTCAACATTGTTAATTTCAACAATATATTGTTAAACAAATTATAATTAAAATATAATAAAAAAATTTCAAACTTCCAATTTTCAAAATTTTAAAATTCTTCTGGAAATTTTGGATAAACGATAACAGGATGCCTCTTTTATCGAGACAACAGCTTGCATATTTTTAAAAATAATAGTTAGTCATATTTCAAAGTGTTAGATATGTTTTTATTTTAAAGCTCATACTTTATGTTATCATATAAGCTCATACTGTTTATTTACTTTTAGTTTTTCACTAACCTTCATAATATTGTTATGAAGGTTAGTGAAAAAGTAGTTGAAAGTTAAATACCTACTTGAAGATTAAAGTAGTTAAAAGTATTTTTTTATTGTAGTATAAAATTTTTTATTGTAATATATAAAAATATAAGCGAATTATTAGTTCTTTTTAAAAAAATATTATTCAGCAAATCTTATTTTTATTCAACATAAGTTTAACACATTATCTTTATTTTCTTTAACAGTATTTCTTAGCAAATTTTTATTTTTTTAAAGAATGAAATTCAAAGAATAATTATTATAGTGGTTATTATTATGAAGAATATTATTATAGTAGTTATTTCACCTCTTAAATAAATAATCTGAGAAAAGGTGTTTTTAACTAAATTAAAAATTTATTGCATATTTGATCTTATTTAAAAATTATTTCTTATTATTAATTTTTTAATTAAGATGTATTGGAATGAATTGTCGTACAATATAATGCACTAAATTCAAAACTGAAAACAATTGCTGGTGAATAATAAAAATTCATGAACAATTTTTAAAAAATTCATTTATTTATGGCATTCATTCATTCATTTTATGATATTTTTTCAACTTTATTATTGAGAAAATATCATAAATATTTAAAAAATAACAAAATAATGTAAAAATAAAATAAAATTTTGAAATTTGAAGGGATTAATATAATATCAAAAATGTTAAGCAAATCGTTTCTCTGTAGAAACAAAAACCATATTCTCATAACGTCAAATTAATAGTTCTTCTGATTACATTAAATATACACAATTAATATTATCACAATTTTATATTATTTTATAAACAATTGCCCCAAAGATGAAATGATTTCGAGATAAAAATCCACAATACTAATGAAATTTAAAATTCAAAATATAATTTAAACATATTTTTAATGTGAATTAATTCCATCTCATGTATTATCGAGCATTAAGATAAGTAAGTCGAGAAAATAATTTTCTAATTAAACTAACTAGCAAAAAATAAATAAAAGAAAATAAATGAATATGTAATTACTTAAATAAGAATTTATATTTATATTAAATGAGGAGTTATTTTTAATTTCACATTGAAATTTAAACAAAATTAAAGTTAGCATTATTTACATATGCAAATAGATAGGTTGCAAAATAATCATTTACGTATAAAACTTAATATAGTTGACTTTCGAATGTTGATGACAAAATGTCATAAATTTTTGTTTTTGATTCCCATGGTATTTAGATAGCTAAACGAATTCAACTGTATAAAATTCATAACAAACTTATTTCGACATCTTGTAAAATTTACTTTATCATGCCTTTTTACTACATCTTATTATTCATACTACAGTATCATGCATAATTTAGCACTTGCGTTATTAATACCCATGTGAATATAATGTGTATGAATTATAATTGTATATTTAAATGAAAAACTATTGTAAAATTTTATTTTGTTTTTATTTTCAGCAGAAAATATTTGTCATAAATTTGCTACGACATAAATAAATGTTGTTTTTTTTATTAAAAAAATTTTCTCTTCAACAGAAAATTTGTAAAGTGAATTAGTTTATTAAAATTAGTTAAAAAATTAGTTATTTAAATAATAGTGAGTATTGAGAAATAACAAAAATATTAAGTCACAAAATAATAAAATTATTTTAGTATTACATAAAATTCCGAAATTATTAGAGATATTTTGTAATTTTTCCTTATTTTTTATATGGATTAATGTTTTGTAATCATTTGAAATATTCTTATATTCTAATTATATAAAAAGTCGAATTGAATTATTATATTTAATAAAGCTATTTTTGCATTTTGATTTTGAAAATTTCATTACAAAATAATATATGTTATAACGTAAAAATTAATACAGTAATAATTGTTAAAATCTTTACAGTTAGGATTCTGAGCTTCAATTACAGACTTGTTTATATCTTAGGTAATATATTTTTTTCGTTTTATGTCAATACTTCTACTTCATTCTAAATAATATATGAAATTAACAGCTATTTTTTTAACAATTTAATAAAGCTAATTTTACATTTGATTTTTAAAGGTTTCCTACAAAATAATGTATGTTAAGATGTAAAATTAATAAAGTAACATTTGTTAAAGTCTTTACAATAAGGGTTCAAGTTTCAATTACAGAACTTGGTTTTGTAATATAATTTTTTTATTTTATTTTAATGCTTCTACTTCATTCTAAACAATATATAAAATGAACAGTTATTTTAACATATGAAATTAATAGCTATTCGCTAGGCAAAGGGAAAATAATACAGAAATTATTAAAAGCTATTTGAAAAATGAATTAGCTTTTATAATCAATATTAAGAGTTATTAAATCCATATTTAATAGCAATATTTTTTATAATTTTTTATTAATTCAATCAGAATATAAAATTCCCATAGTGTCTTTTTTTTAGTTTTTAACCTTTTAAACAATTTTTAATTTATTTTTTAAGAAATTTTTTCATTCAATTTAATTTAAAATTTGATACTTAAGAAATTTAAAATACCTTTTAAAATATTTGATTAAGATTACATTATGAGATTTCAATATGCAGTGTTAAGATAATCTTTCAATTTTTTTAAACATAATAGTTTCTATGTAGCGATAATTAACAATAGCATTTATATAAGACCAATCATTTGAAATTAATTACTAAAAAGAAATTTCGAAAAAAAAAAAAGATCCTTAATGGCTGAAAGAAAAAATTTTATTTGGAAGTTTATATTAACATCCATCTTTTAATAGCAGTAAAAATTATTGTTACTAATGTATAAATTTTCTTATTTAATGAAGATTAATTTATTAAATATCTTAGATTTTCTTAAGTAAATTAATGTTATATAAAAAGAACCATGGAAAATAATGCAGTTTCCTTTTTTCTCTGTATAATATTCAACAAGTAAATGAGATGATCAATAAAAATATAATTCCAACAAAAATTACCTTTTTTTCTTAATAAAAGAATTGCTTCACTAATTGAATTTATTTGAAATAAATAAGAAGCGAAATCTACATAATCCTCTAATCTCATACAAATGATTAAATCTGGAGAGAAAATGATTTCCTCTTATTGCATGAATATTAATTTTAGATTGAATTATGATGGCCTTATCAGCAATTTAATTGATTTCTAGAACCAATTATAGAAATTATTACCAAAAGTAAAACTTTCTCATGAAAACTTATGGAATTAAATTCGCTTTTCTTGATATGTTCTTTTGTATGGCTTTCTTCTATTAACATAATTGGAAAGAAAAATTAAACGAGAATATTTAAAAATATATTCTTGCTAAATACTTTGCCGAAATCAAATCTTCCAATTATTTTAATCTGTTCTTCTTTATGGATTAATTTTATTTATAATTATTATAGTAAGTGATTTTTCTGAAAATATATCGAAGAAATAATCACATTAGATTTGGTATAATTACAAAGATTATAATAATAAAAAAATATTTAAAATCCTTCAAAATAATCTTTCATAATTCATAATCTTTCAAAGAATGCCTGATGGCCAAATGGCTAGAGCTCTGGCCTTGCTACCACAGGTTTCAGGTTCGAATCTTGGCGGCAGCATAGATGTTTGTTAGTGGTTTGGAATCTATTCGTTCAAGGATTTAGAAATGAAGTTTATTCATAAACATATTTAATAAAAATCCTTTCAAGAATTATTCGTATTACCTACCTGCAGATGTTTTAGGTGGCATTGTAAAACTCATTTTTAGGATCACATATGCTTCCTTTTACAATGCAAAATTTGATTTTAAGATAATTATTATGCTTCAAATAAACATCAAAATCACATGATTGAATGGTCAGCAATGATTTACGAGGCTTTGTGTGACAAAGACTTGAATAGATTATCATGAATTGATACGCTGGGATTTAATTAAGTCTTTTAACCCTTTAACGTATATATATATTACAAACTCTGTGAATTGATAGAGAGCTACTTGATAGACATGTATTTGACTTCAGCATTAGAAGACAATTAATGGATTCACAGCTGGATATCCACAAACAAGAATTTATCTCAGATATTAATGGCCTTTAATTGAACAAGGAAGAAGGAAATGGTCATAGTTCTCAATCAAGTCACAAGCACATAAAGTGCACTTACTATTCATTTAAAATTTATTAGGTTAAATGTTGTTAATCTGATTTTAATACGAAATCATTTGAAAGCGGAGATTTGCTAACGATTAAATAAAGAATTTATAATAATATTTTACCAGTTTTTACCAGATAATTTAAATTTAATTTATATATCTTTCTTTCTATCTAGCTTTTTGTATTAATAGAAGTTAATGGATTTGCATACCAAGTAATTATTCATATCCTTGGTTGATAATTGTACTCCTCAAGATAATATGCGTTTCCTTTATATAAGTAGTATTTACCTTATACTCGAGTTACTCATATTAGCTTATAATCACACAACGGTCGAAAATTGTTAAAACTCGAGTCATTATTTTAAAAAATTAGTGAACATATAAAAAATTAGTAAAACATTAAATCAGAAAAGAACGTAAGTTCAATAAGTGGGAAAAACTGTGCTTGAAATATAGAGTTTAATTTTACTCTATTAAGATACTATCAGATCACAAAATAGGTGAGTTTGCCCTGTATGTGCAACATTTAATTAAACAAGCTTTATTTTCTTTTCCACCAGAAAACAATAAAAGTAATTAAAAAATTAAAAGAAGCAGTTCGACGTTATAGAGAAATATTATTGAAACTATTTATCTAATTATCTATATATATAAGTTTAAACATAATACTAACATATTCTTAATCAAAAACTTATGCGGGAAATTGTAGTCCTAGATAAAAACAAATTCTTCGCCTTACGAAAGAATTGGTGGAATGGAAACCCTTCTAAATTGAGAAGCATGTTTACACAAAAATTACAAAAATGTGAACTACATTTATTCAATTGCACTTTACAATAACAACAATAAAATTCATTTGAAAAATATAACAGTTCCTTATTGAGACAGTGAACTTAATGTTGAAATTTATAAATATTTAGTTGTGGAATACAATCTGCTTATCACAATAAGATTTATTTTATCACCAGTAGGAAGGTAACGATCTTATCCTCAATTTAATTTCCAATGTTTATTATTTAGTGGGGAATTTTATACAATTTTTAAAATAAAAAAATCACTATGAACAAACAAAAAAAAACTTTGCAACCAACAGAAGTTTTAAACATACTTTTCCTCTTGTGATATGGAGATACCATGAATGATTGAAAAGAACATTCGAAATTTTTCTAGGTACTTTCATAGATTACGTTAAAGAACACAAAAAGCTTCTTTGAATACTAAGATTTGAATCTCATATCGTACCAGTATAATAAAATCAAGGAAAGCATTTAATTCCTTTGAGTATTTCCTTTCCAGAAGCAACCTTATTCGAAATCGATACTTTTCTGAAGAATTTCGTAACGTATTCCAGGGAAGCGTCTGCATAAATACAAATTTTGCAGCTTTATTTCCAGAACATACTCCAAGGAAATGGTACACACAATTTTTCTTCGGTTTGAATATTAAACAACATTTTCCATCGTTTGCCTTTAGAAGGCTAACTGAATTTTTCAAGTCATAAACCAGGGATGCCACATATTTTTCTACATAATTCACAAAATTTATTGTTGCCCCATCTGTTTGACCTGAATAAAAGTTGCAGCAATATTATATTGGAGCTATTCAAGAGCAGAGCTATTGGAGCTATTCAAGAGGAGCTCCAGCTATTCAATGCGGATAATCTAATTCTACGTTCGAGCACCAGTAATAGGGTGCCATCTTTAAAAAGACTTGTTTATTAATGAATATTTTAAATTTAATGATTCATATAAGTAATCTACTTTTTAATTGTTTTTAATCATGATTTAATTAAAAAATTATAAGTTATAAGCAGCAGTGATTAAGATAACTGACCAATTTCTCTTTATAATTGATCTAAAATCTGATGTTCCATATTTGGAATTTCCTGAACTAATTCATTATTAACGTAAACAGTGTTAACAATTAAATGCAGGACATAAACCTGTAAAAATATTGAAATTATTTCTAAAATTTAATACCAATGGTAAAAAGATAATCACCTTGTTATTCGATTTAAAAGTTTATAAAAATTTCTTTTTTATAGTCATGAGTGAGTAAATATATGGCTAGCAATAAAAAAAAATTTGTCATATTTCCTTATTAGCTCTAAAATTCAACTACTTAATGATGATTCAGGAGATTGTCGAACAAACAAATAAATAAAAATAGTGCAAAGAAATTAAACTTTTTACTTTTCTAATGAATAACTGAAGAGAATCTGAAAGTGACAGATGTTTTTTTTTCTAACTGAATTTTTAGAATAAATCCAAATTTCTTCCTAAAAACAATCAGACTACTTTTAACTAAATTAATTCTTTTGATTTCTCTTTTTTTTTGTTAAAAAATTCTTCAATAAAACGCTTTTAAAGTTTCAACTTTTTTTTTATTTATCTAGAAATTTTGCTTAACATTAATCATTTAAAAAAAATATGCTAATTACTTGTTATAATCAATATAAAATTAAGGAAACCAATGTTTTTTGTACAAAAAAAAAAATTCAATGTCAGTCAATCTAATGCAGAATACTGAAGAAGATGCTAAAAGAAGACATATTGAATAAAAAAAAATCGAAGAACTTTTCTAATCTTTCTCAGGAATTTTTTTTTGTTTTGAAAAGAATACTTTTCTAAAAATATAACTTTGCCTTGCGAACCCACTATCGATTGTACTATTTATTAAGTAAGCTATGTAAATATATTTTTGTGGTCTGCAGTTAATTTTGAATTTCAACAACAAGATATGCATTTACAACACGAAACTGAAAGAGATCTATAATCATAAAATTATTGCAGAAAACTTTCAAGCTATCTTGATGAATTCTTTCTTCCACAAATTGTTTCACATTTCCTTCTGAAATTGCGTTTTTTTTTATAAGCAACCATATCTATTATATTATCATTTATAAATAAATGCAATAAATTTGATTATTATATGTAATTTATTTTGGATATTTATCAATACAATTTACGAAAAGACAAATGAAGATATTAGTGATTAAAAAATAACTGACAAACCCTATCTCGAGGATAACTAGGTGAATTTTTCATTGTCAAACAAATTCTTTCTGAAAACGTGATTTCTTTGTAAGCAACCATATCTATATTATTATTTAATTATAAATGCAATAAACTTGAACTTGATTGCTATATGTAATTTATTCTGAATATTTATCAATGCAATCTTCTTGGCCGTTTGCTTATTGGAGATTTCGAGACAGAATATGTTTTTCTTTTTACGGTTTACGAGGTAGTATTGTCAGCCCTACCCTCTACTATCATATTAGACCAGGATCTACGGTTTTAAGTGAGTTTCTAACAACT
Organism: Caerostris darwini; assembly: GCA_021605075.1. Taxonomy (NCBI): domain Eukaryota; kingdom Metazoa; phylum Arthropoda; class Arachnida; order Araneae; family Araneidae; genus Caerostris; species Caerostris darwini. Next base: position 66,695 of record BPLQ01008578.1, read on the forward strand.
ACAAACATCCATGGCACCGACAAGACTCGAATCCGAAAGTGGCATCTAGTACCAAAGTGCTAATCTCTTGACCATCAATACAACCAGACAAATGAAGATATCAGTGATTAAAAGATAACTGTCAAACCCTATTTCGAAGCTATCTTTGTGAATGTTTTCTTTGTCAAACAAATTCTTTCTGAAAAAGTAATTTTCCTTATAAACATCTATAATTTTATTATAATAATATAATTTTCCTTATAAACATCTATAATTTTATTATAATAATATAATTTTCCTTATAAACACCTATGCTCATTGCATTATTAATTGGATATAGACATATTAGCCTGATTTTTAATATGTGCAATTTATTCTGAATTTTTAACTACTGAGTAAAACGCTGCAAGTTATTTAATAAGACTAAAAATAAGGCATAAATAGTTAAAATAATGCTAAAAAAATTTCAAACAATTTAAATTATTTCAGTTCTCTGTCCTACTAGTTTGAAAAAAAAAAAGCGATTTTGCTGGTAAGCACATATGCCTAATGTATTACCATTTAAATGTAGGTAAACAGGAATTTTGGTGCAATTTCTTTAGAAATGTCATTCGAAAAAAAGAATATAACTTAAATTTCCAACCGGATGCATGAGTAGTTATCCAAGAATTCAAAATCCTACAAGAAAATATAAAATTGATTTCCAACAATTGTTGTTGAAAGTTGAACTTTCATAATTTGCATGTTTAGAATAATTCGTAGTTATTCAGGTTCTTACCAAATTCCATTTGGTAAGCTAAAGAATAAAAAATAAAGTGAAAACATCTCCAACATCTTGCCTGCGGTGATAAATTTGAATGTTTATTGACGTTTCTTTCACATCACTTGACCTCGAATTAGCATATTAACCATGTTATAAAAGGAAAAGCTCTGCAACAAGTCTTGATATCTGAAGAGTTGGAAGTTTTTTTGTTCTTGTGCATCAACTATCGCCAGACTGAATTCTACCTTAACTTAAGTCTGAATTCTATGCGAATAATTTGATAAAAAAACACTCTCATATGGAATTTTTTTTTTCTTACCCGCAGGCAAGATAAATTGATCAGTGAAAATTTTTTTCAATGAAAAACTCTCAAGCCATGCCAGTAATGGAGTAAATTTGTTTTCGTTTGAAAATGTTGAGAGCGCTTATTTTGGCATTATAAAACTTTAGGCTTATAAAAAAAACAGCATATGTTGGTGTTGGATATTAAAAGTATTAAGAAACAAAATTCGTAAGCATGGAAGGTTCAGTTTAAAATCAATATTATGTTTTAATATTTCAATATTCTGCAAATTTTGTATCACATTTAATTTAATCACATCTAATTAACTTTAATTTTGGTTGTTATAACTTAATAAAACAGTTTAAAATCTTCTTATTTTGTTATTAATTAAATGCAATGTGATCACTGAAGAATTTCGATCGATTGAATCGATTTTCAGTTAAACAAATTATATTATAAAACAATAGATGATTTGGTAACATAATAACGTATAAGCCTGCTGATATTTTGAAATAATAAAACTATTATTTTTATCATTAGATCTATTTTTGTTAATAAATACAGGAAAAGGAAATTCATATAAAAATTATCAAATGTGATGCATTTTTCCACTTTGTACCTAATAAATTTAGCAGTTTCAGATAAGTAATATTCAATTTATGCTTAGCTTAGAAAGCTTACAAATTCTTCATTCGTAGTTTCATACGTTATTGTGATTGTTTCTTGATAAGCAAATAATGTGTACTTGCTTATAACTATTATACTGATTGAAACACATCGCCAATAAATTTTAATAATTGAACTTTTGATTAATGCAAACATCTACTTCACTCTTTTTTTTGAGAATAATCTGAATTAAATATATAGATTTAATGAAATTTTGCATTATTTTACTTTACTCTAACAATAAATATAGATATATTTTATTATTATTATCTTACTTCAAAAGCTAATAAATCTATTATTATTTTACTTCAAAAGCTAATAAATCTATTATTATCTTACTTCAAAAGCTAATAAATCTATTATTATATTATTTCAAAAGCTAATAAATCTATTCTTATCTCACTTCAAAAGCTAATGAATCTATTATTATGTTACTTCAAAAACAACACACAAGCTATTAAATTTTGTTAATTGAACTTTTGGTTAATGAAAACTAATTCATTCTTCTTTTTTTTTAAAGAATAACTGGAAGTAAATATATAAATTTACGAAATTTTGCATTGGTTTTTTTTTACTCTAAAATATCTATATAATTTATTATTATTATTATCTCACTTCAAAAGTAAGACATCACTAATACATTTTGAACTTAATTGAACTTTTGATAAAGGCAAACCTCCACTATATTCTTCTCTTTTTTTATGAGAATAACCTGAAGTAAATATATAGATTTAATGAATTTTTTCACTCTACTAATAAATATCTATGTATTTTATTTTTATTATTATCTTAATTCAAATTTTAAAATTAACATTCCAGTTAACGTATTATTTCTATGATACAATATTAGTAGAACTTTATAAATATTAATATATTTATGATGCCTTTAATTTAATAATTTAATAATTTAAATTTTTAATTTAAAACGGAAGACATGCCAACATGCCTACAATCATTTTGAAATATAAATGTACATATATAGTGTTATTAGTAAGTAGAAAAGTCATGCTTGCTGGGAAAAAAAAGAAATTTCTTATTTCTTTTTCAATTAATCCAGTTTGTGAAAATTAATGGCTTTTCAAATTTTTTCCTGTTTTTTTTTTTTTTTTTTTTTTTGAGAAAAAAAAACCCTAAAACATGAAAACTCATGGTTTTTTGAAAATACGAAAACTGAAAGTCAGAGAAGAAACAATCAGTAAACGAAGCTTCACAAAGCTAGCATTAAATTCTAGGATTTTAGAAACACATAAATTCTGAAGAAATATTATACTTCATTTAAAATTCTCGCATCAGTTGTAACGAACGGTGATACATTTACATTCAACAATGATCGAGTACTTTAATATTCGTACATCCTCTACGTTTCTTTAGAAATTCCTTTGCTAGAATCAACAGTCTGCTTTTTAAAAGCTTTGATAAAGGAAATTGTACTTAAAACTAACTAAGATTCCTTAAAATTTTATCTTGACTTTTAAATTGATTTTCGTTATTCTAGATTTCCTTTTTATAAAAAATAATGCTCACAATTGAATTTTTCTAATGTGCTTAAAATATCAATAAAAGCCACAAATCTGTATTGAAATATCTTATTATGAGAATAATATCAAGCACTGAATTTTTTTAATAAAATTTTTCGTATATTTGAAATGGCTTTAAATTTTTTTGATAGATGAGATTATTATGTTTCTTAGAAAATCAAGTTAGTGCATTTATATGAGAGAGTAATATAAATCTTTAAATGAAAATTATTGGAAAACACTTATTTGCTCGAAAATAATTATATATAATTATATGTTAGAAATAAATCACAACATATAACTGCTTTAACAAATAAAAAAAAACACTTTATTTCCTCTTCTGATTTGGATTTGTTTGACTTTGATTATATATTGGGAGTTAATTTAATATAATATTGATAAATAAAGAATTTTTTTAAAACGGGTTATAGATATAAAAATAAATTAAAATACTAAACATTTCAAATCTAAAATTATGTTGTTTTACATAAAAATATTTTCTTTTTAAATTTATTAATTAATTTTTAATAACAATAAACGTTTGAGCAAATGAATATGAAGCAAAATATTGCTATCAGCTAAAGCATGAGGTCTGGAAACTAATAAAATTTCAGATTATTCAGGTTCGCCAAGTAATTTCTAGTAGTTTCCAAAGTTTTAATTCAACAATGAAAAAAAAAATTAAAAAGTATTTTACTTGCAAAAAAAAAATTATAAATAGTTACTTTAATTTATTTAAAATTTTTATATGAAAATTATTTTGTTTGTTTTTATTCCATTAAATTAATATCTGCTCTTATACATTAACTGTTCATTTGCAATTGTTATTTGAATTTTTCATGACAATTATTTTTGAGTTTGATTTGTTTCCATGTATTTACTTTCATATTTTTACTGTCATATTGAAAAAAAAGTCTCTAACAAGATTTCTCTTTCATTTTTCTCATTTTTATGTGGATGTTTCAAGTTTTATTACTCAAATATTCTAATTTGAATTTTTCTCCAATTGATTTAAATTTATTTTTTAAAAGGATCAGTCTTTTTCTTCAACAACTAAGTAAAGTATTTCATTTCTGATATTGAGTTAATGTAATATAATATTTCGTTTTAATTATTACATATTATTTCATTTCGTTTATTATTAAATCCATCCGCTTTGGTAATATATTTATTACAAAATTTAATTTAATCTATATAAACGCTTCAAAATACCTCATAAAATTTTTTCTCTTTCGTACTTTTTCCAGAAATTTTCTTTTTTGTTTTTTTATAGATTTTTTTTACTACCATAAAGTTCTTTTACATTTATATTCAATGGAACCGATACATTTTTCCCAAATAAATCCCAGTTTAATTAAGTTTGTCCCCATTAAAAACAAAATGGTTTTTTCTTCACAAAAGTGAATAATATATAATTGATTCTTTTACACTATTTCTACTTGCAAAAAATGAATAAAAACTAAAATTCATAAAAAAAAAGTATACATTTTACTGATTTCATTGGAAGACAAAAAACCCCCAAAAGATCAAAAACTAAATTATTTTATCCATAATATGCAAGTATTTATTTTTAGGTTGTGCTGCTTTTATGAAATAGATGAGAAATTCGGCTTCACCGCTATCAAAGTGTGTGAAGGGAAAAAATTTTCTTGAGTGACCTTGGCAACGAAGATTACCTTAGAAAATCAATTTTATCACTTAAAACTTTAAAAAATTTCTTTTTTAAAAATACCACTTTTCTTCGCCAAATTGAGTTGGCGATGAAATGTTGGTAGCCAAAATCGATGTCCTTTTATAATACATAAGAGTTCAAAGTATGACTAATAGACCTTAACTTCAATTATAGAAAATTAATTCATAAAATTGGTTACTTTTTCATTATTAGACACCACTTTGCGCCAAATGTAAAAAATTACTCAATTATTACTGCTCATATTGTAATATGATATTTTGCTTGCTTTTGTGAATTATTAGCTTAGATAATAAATTAAGCTTCGTTCACTATCGAAACTATGGAAAAGTAGAGAGATTTCTTTAACTACCATGGCGGCAAAGAATTAAGAAATCTATTTTAATGCTTTAAAAAAAAACTCTTTTTTTTCCCTAATTGGGTGGGTGATGAAATATGGATTGCCAAATTTTGGTCTCTCAACACATCTGAGTCAAAATTATGAATAGCAGTCTTTTTTCTCCAAAATTGGTTACTTTTTCGTTAATGTAACTATTTCACATCAAAAGTAAAAATGAATGTTATGAAATTAATATTAGTTCCTGTCCATATTTTAATCTTAATATCTTACCTATCCCTCTCACTTCGCAACTGAAAAAGAACCTAAAATACCTTATAAAAGAAGCCACCAAGAAAAAAAACACCAATATAAAATCATACTGAATCTTTTCGGCTTTCAAATAAAAGGAAAATACACATTTTAAGTCACGTCTTTGGCCCTATTTTGAAATTCGCTAGATTTAAAGCATTTAGATACTAACCAAATTTCTGATAGAAGTCTGGTACATATGCATTGTAACTGAAACCAACTGCTATGGCGACTCTTTGGCGGCAAAACGAAACTCACTTAAATCATAAATGCATTAAATGTGGTAATTTTTGAAGTATCGCCAATGATTAAACTTTCTTACCTAGCATTGCACTTTTACTCCAGATATTTTTCAATGGAAATAAACTTAACAAATGCTTATAAGTTTGCAACAAATGTAGAAATGAGTGTTAAGTAGATAATACTGGGATAAGATTGGATCACTAATAATTCAATCCATAACAGTGAAATAAAATTGTCAAAAGTTGGTTTTATTTTTAAAAAATGTCAAACCAAAAAATCGTCGAGAGGGGAATATATGACGTATGCTCTAGCAATCTTAATGTCTTAAAAATCATTTGGTTGGATCTCAATTAATCCTCATCTTTGGTGAAAAAATTTCTATACAAAATATTCCAAATCTTTCACTTTTCACCTTTAATTTATACTTTTTTGCAATTTGATAATGTTCAAATGTACCGGATTTTAGGATTTACATCAAGAGTGCAGATTAAATATTTTTACAAATCATACAAAATATAATTCTTACATAATTACTTATTTTTTTGTATTACAATATAAAATTATATATCTTTAAATTATATTGCAATGAACATCAAAATATATTATTGTTTATAAACAGAAGTGAAAATTCATAAATTCGTGAAATTTGCATAAATAAATTTTATTTAACCTTTAATTTATTTATTTGCTACAAAATTTATAAAATATTGTAGGGAATAACATTAAAGAAGATTGTAGGTAATTAAATGTAAATAATTATGAATGAAATTTTAAAATTTCTTTACCAATCTGCGATTTTCAAATATTTATATAATAAAAATAATACAATTTATTTATTTATTTTTAGGCAATTATAAAAATACAAATATTTTCAAGTCTCGATTGACTGTTGAATTTTTAATATTATTTACTCTTTTTTTGTATAAATATAAAACACTTTAATAAAGTCTATAATTCTTGGAAATTTTAATTCTTTTATTTTAAAAATATATATGTTCAAACAGTAAACTTTGTAGCAAGGAATTAAATTATAACTGAAATAATGAATCTATATTGTAAATATTATATACTAAAATTTCATTCAAGTTTAAGTATAAATTAAAAACATTATTTAAGAATGGAATCTAGTTTTACTATAATAATTTCTCTTATTACAAAACAAATGTTGATGATTTTTTTTATTTCACTTTGCTTTCTTACTTCACACAAATTGAAAACTTTTAATTCAAATGAAATTCTTTAAAAAAATGCTTTTAGTGAAAATGTCAAAAAGATTTTTTTATTAATTGATTAATATTAAAATAGTCTTTTACAGAGAAAAATTAAAAGAGAACATTTTAATTTCGTTTTTAACCATTAATCTGTTTCTTTATAATTTAGCTGATTTAACATACAATGTCAGTGTGGTTCAGTGTCCGGTTCAAATGCTTAACTCAAATTCATAAGTTAAACATTTATAAATAGTTAAATTTTTTGTCTGTAAATTTAGCATAAAAATATATGCATTTTATTGGGTAATTCTAAGTTATAAATAAAATTACTTAATGCATAAATAGTTGTATGCTTATCAACTGGTTTTAGATGCATATCATTGTGTTTAAAACAAGTTAAATCAGACATGAGTTACTTATTAAATTATTGTTTTAAATGTTTTTCTGATACATAATTCCCCTGTCAGAAATTATCTAAAAGAATTGTATTGGTAGCTAATCTGGTAGTTTATCATTTAAAAATATCTGTTATTATAGGTGACATCATACTTATTGTTGTTTTACATGCTTTATATTACAGATTACACCATGGACATTATTCGAGAACCACTTAGCGAATAAGTTAAATTAGATATAAGTTACTTACTAAATTATTGTTTTAAATTTTTTACTGATAAAAAAGTGACATTCACCTGCCAGGAATTATCTTGAAGAATTATGTTTATTAATCTTATAGTGTATCTATCAAAAATATCTGTTATTATAGGTGATATCATACTTGTTGTTGTTTTACATGCTTTATATTACAGATTAATCCTTGGACATCGTTCAAGAACCGCCTAGCGAACAAGTTAAATTAGACATAAGTTACTTATTAAATTATTATTTTAAATTTTTTGCGGGTATAAAAGTTAACATTCACCTGCCAGAAATTCTCTAAAAGAATCATGCTAATATTGATTTTATAGTGTATCTATCAAAAATATCTGTTGTTATAGGTGATACCATACTTGTTGTTGTTTTACATGCTTTATATTACAGATTACTCCGTGGACTTCGTTCGAGAACCACCTACTGCTCTCTCCGAGAACACATTACGTCACATCATGCAATTAATCTCACTAGGTACAGGCTTAAACGTCCCTCAACCTTTAAGTTTAAGGTACAGGGAAAAGTCACTAAAGAGGGCACGGCTCACGGCTCCACATCCTCGCCACCAAGACTTCGTCATCGGCTCAGAGTTCTTGGGCAAAAGATCTCCCAAAGAGGACAAAAGAATGGGTTCAGAATTCTTGGGCAAGAGAATGGGCTCCGAGTTCTTGGGTAAAAGAATGGGTTCTGAGTTTCTTGGCAAAAGAATGGGCTCTGAATTCTTGGGTAAAAGAATGGGTTCAGAGTTCTTGGGCAAGAGAATGGGCTCTGAATTCTTGGGCAAGAGGATAGGCTCGGAGTTCTTGGGCAAGAGGTCTGAAGTGTATGATGATGACGATGAGGAATCAGCGTATGATACACCATTTAAGAGAATGGGGTCCGAGTTCTTGGGTAAGAGGTCGAAAGACGATGACGAACACTTCTTGGGGGATGATGTGGACAGATCTGAGTCGTTCGAGAGCGAAAAGAGAATGGGGTCGGAGTTCCTGGGAAGAAAGCGGAGACAGACGAAGACTCCAGACAGACAAGCTGCTTCAGGAGTGTAGGGTGAGAGGGAGAATGTGGTTACTATGTGTGTCTCTTTGTCGGAATGTGTGTCCATGGAATGCCTTCATGTTTTTCATGTTCCACATTTAAGCTTTCAAGAATGATGCAGTGTTATTTTAGAGTTTCATCAAAATATATTTCAGTGCTTTACTGTTTTGCGCAATATTATTCTTTAAAAAGTAGTAATTTTTTATGGTTAAAATCATAACTCATTTAATTACAAATTAAAATCAAAAATTATTTATTGATTATTTAAATATTAACTAATATTAATTAATTAATTAAATAATTTGCATTATTAGTTTTAGTAAGGCTATTTATTAATTATTTAACAAAAGTGAATGAAATTAAAAAAATATTAACTGAGTTTACAACCAAATAAGTATTTTTTCTAGGGAGTTGCACATTTATAATAAAAGTTACATAATTTATCAAAAATTTCGGTCATAATGTATATTCTAAAGGTTTATTTCTCAAAAAATTATTTTACTAATTATCTATTTTCTTAATTATGTATTTTTTTAAATAAACCTTTTTTTATCATTTTATTTCATCTTGATCTTCTCTATTCTTTTACCTGGAGATAAAAAATAAATAATGTCGATATTTGCAGCACTGAAATAACATCATGGTGAAACTTACCAATTGGATACGCAGTTAAAGGATTTTTTGCATGCTTTTTGTTTATGTTAATTTGAATGATTGTTTAAAAATATGCATGGCATGGTTTATTATTTAATATAAAATACAAGTCTTTATAATAGAAGATAAATTTATAGGAGTTAATATTAGGAGAATTCATGTACACTGAAGATTATAGTATTTTCGATTTAATTATTGTTTTTTTTATCAAGGTTCAATGTTAAAAATTATAATAAATTTGCAAATTAATAAGAAAAATGTATGTTTTATTGCAATCAATAAAAAAAAATTTTATGTTTTAATTTATGCAAAATATTTAAATAAATATAATATATATTTCATGTGATAAAAAATTATATTTTAAAGTAAAAAATTGATATTTTAAAGTGATAAAATTTTAATAATGTAACTAAAATTAATCGGAAGTTATTTCTACTATAAAATTTAATTATTTTAAACCTGTTTACATTTTAATAGATTTCAAATTTTAAAAAAAACCTCAGTATTATAATTATAGCTATATAATTTGTTTTCATTGCATGATATTGCATGGATGTTTAAATGTGTATTATGCCTATATCTATATAAAAAAATATGCATGTGAAATTTTTTTACATTATTACCCATAATTTAATGGATATGATATACGAATTCCTTTTTAAAATAGTTTTTAATAGTACTGAATAAAAATATATATTATCTTTAAATTTAAGTTAAGGTAAACCATAGTTATAGGAATATAGGAAATTTAGGATGTAGATATTTAGTAACTTATTTTGCTTTAATTTCTAATAATGAAATGAAAATTTGTTGTGTTTTTTAAATATGAAACCTATAAACAATTTTGGTTAATTCTAATGTACAATAATTCACAGATGTCAAAATTAAAATACAAATAATTTAAAATACTAGAAATGTATTATTCCATCTTTGAAAATTAAAAAGGCTGTCAGAATTAAAATTTTTAAAAAATTAATTATCTTTATTGAGTATAATGCTCTATTTACTTAGGTCTATGCACTTTTAAACTAGCAATCGGTAAAAATTATACTATTTACAAATAATTTTAGAGCGCTATTTTATTAAATTAATATGAAAATATATATTCAAATTATGTTGTCTAAACTATTTTTTTCTTTAGGACTTTGTATATTTATAACACAAATATAGAAATTTGAGAGAAAGATTAAAAAAAGCTTAATTTTTTAAATTAAAAAGAAATATATTAATTTTAAATTGCTTGAGATTATTAGTAAAAGATGATTTAAATACTTAAATAATTAGTATTTTAATAAAAATTATTTTGAACAACATCAAAATTAATCATTTAATCACAAAATCTAATATTTAATTTAATAAACATTTCTTCTAAATAAGTATTTATTAACAATATCTTATAAAAATGTGATATTCTAAAATAATAATATATATTTCAGAAAATAATAAATTTAGTATTTATAATGTTTAACGATACTTTATATCCGAGCATAAATGGCAAATAATTTAGGTTTTTTTAATCTTTAAAACTTTTTACTGTCGAAACAATATTGCATGGCATTATACATTCATTTATGTTTATTATTATTGTAAAGATTGTTTTAAAACAAACTAACATCTTTGCTGCGTATCCAAAAATAATGACTGCATCCTAATTTCATCTTAATTGCTAAAAGCATTTTTCTAAATGTCTAAATGTTGTCACCTTGCTGTTGGAATGCCATTTATACGGATTCATTTTTTTTTATAAAACATTGATGCCTTTAAAGAGGCGAAGATTTTGAAGACCAGTATTCTTCTCATCAATACAAATGCATGCTATACATAAAATGATGTAACAAAATTAAAACAATTACAATCGTCATTTCATTGCATTCCTGTTTACATATAAAACAAGCATGTTACGGATTTTCAAGCATGTTTATGAAATTTCATACATTAACTGTAAATTTACAAATTTTACCTAAACTATTAAAATACAACAAAATTATCAATGACACACTAAAGGATGAAAAGGAGGTGAAGATTACACAGTTGCATGTTGTGCATGGAATTACATGTCGATTTCAAGTTCTGAATCATCTCGATGGACAATGCATGGTGAAATCATATGCATGGAGATATCTTCCAAAGCATCTTGGCTATCTTTAAAACATGAATTTTATGAAATATAATTAAGTTTCAAGCATGAGTTAAAAATAGCGAAATAAAAAATACTGGAATTTTAAGAAATCTTAAATAATTCAAAAATGTACTAAATATTATATTTTAATCCTTACAAAATTATGCTAATATATTTTTATTATTTAAATATATGTCTCGTAAAAATAACATAAGTAGCAAGATTTAAAAAATTAAGCCAAATTTAATTACTTAAAAATATTTTTTCACATTCCCTAAGCATATAGTTAATTAATAATATGGGTATCTTCAACTAATTATTCGTAAAAATAATTTTCATAAAAATAGTTATATTCTTTAAAATATAAAGTATTTTATATCATTGTCAGAATTAATTTAATAATACATTTTAATGGTATATAAAATAAAACTTAAATAATTAACTTGACATTTATAACTGACTGATTTCGATTTATAAGTAATTTAATCCCTATCCTGGTAAAAAAATTATAATAATTAGAAGTTTAAAAGCGGAAAATCTTTCCAATTTTCTATTTTCCGAAAGTTTGAACCATGTAAAATACGAAAATTTCAAAAATCATACATTTTTCTTCAATCGTTTTTCATAAGAATAGAATATATTTTGAAATAAATCTAAACTGAGATCCATTTAGATATATTAAGGAAAAGGCTTAAGATGTTTCATTAGCAAATATTTCCTTTGTTCTCAATCATCAAGGAAAAGGTTAAAATATCTTATCTGCATATAATGGAAAGATTTGATGGAGATACGTTCAAACACAAAACGTATTTGCATTTTCAACTCCGCTATTTACTTTCAACAACAGTCATTAAAAGTTTCTATTTTGCGTTTTAAGTAAACGGTGCGAAATGTGAAAAGTAGAGAGATTGTTGAATGCAATGAAGATCTAATTTCTCTTTAGATGTTTAAAGTGCCCCAGATGAAAACTAAAATAGAAACTCATTTTAATAATAATTATACATTATTTTTAAATTTAGTATCTTATCCACATTTAATCCAAATTACAACTTGTGCAGCTAAAATTTATCAACTGCATATTAGATAAAAGGTTTATCACTTAAGTACTCCATCAAAAATTAATGGTCATATATTTAATTAAAAAAAAGCCAGATTATAATAATAATAATAATAATAATAAACATATATATATAGTACAAATTTTCTATGAGTGAAATTGTTTGCAAATTGATTTAGCAAGAAAATGTTTAGAAAAGACTTTCAATAATAAAAATTTCCTCTAAAAACTGAATTGAAATTGAAAATTATTGTAATTGATGTTCTTAAAACTTTTGATTATTAAATATTGATTAGCAAAAATAATATTTACACACAAAAAAAATTATAGAAGAATTATATAAATTCATTTTATAAAAAAAAAATATCAACGAGGAATATACAAAATGACGCCCTTTTTACGTAATATAACTTTAAAAATAGGATGAATATTAACATCATTTACACTAATGAATAATGTGCTTTAAAATATAACTTTTAAATATTTATTTATTTTTATATTCGCTTTACTATTCACTTCACCAATGTATCCAAGACTGTTTAGGAGCTTACCAGTGAATATAAATAATATAAATATAAACAATATAGATAATAAAATGTAAATAAATATAAATATAAATAATATAAATATTATAAAAGTTTTTAATGGAGAAAGCACTTATATTATAGAATTAAATTGATTATTAATTTAAAATCTTGAATATCTTTAATAGAATGGAGAACTGAAATTCAATTAAAATATTTTATAATAAATAGATTAATTTTCATATATCTTTAAAAATAAATTAGTATCAGAATAAATAAATTAAAAAATTATTGAAAATCATACGTTTGCCAAATAAGAAATGAAAATTAGGATTGATATTTATAAAAATTCATTAGTTTTTATCTACAATTAGTTTGACTATGTAAGTAAAAAAACTATGTCTTCAAATTAGTTTAATTATTTAGTTTAGCCGAATTCAAATCAGAGATTTCAAGATGAAGGTCAATTAATGATGATTCAGGATGATGATCATTTTAATTTATTCACTTCAGTAAAGTTCAATTCAATTAAATATTTTAACACCAGAATTTGTATCTGAATTTGTATTAAATCTTATAACTTTTCACAACGATTATGACCTTAATAGAAAAAAATAAACATCTTTTGAATTAAATATTATTACCAGGATATGGATTAAAGCTAAAGCAATTCATTAAGGTATAAACTTTATATTAAAATCATAAACATTTATAAATATTTAAGGATAAAAAAGTGATAAATATCAATACTTTAATCATTCTAAGATTTCGCTATTAGCTCATGCTGAAACAATTGATTGCCAAATGTCTTTGGAATTTAAAAATAAATGTAAATAAATAATAATATTGACGTATTCTTTCTATATTTAATTCCTCATAGAACAGAAGGAATAAAACAGCACGTGACGGCAGTAATTTTGGTTCTTTGTCGGCATCGCAGGTAAGAACATAAATAAAGGAAAAAACATCATTGTGTTATGTGTTCACCATTATAGAAAGTTCATCAAATACTGTCTATATATTTGTATGAAGCTATCAAATTCCTTAATTATATTTTTTGTTGAATATGATTTGCTAAACTTTACTTTCTTTTTTACAGCTTATTTATGTAAGAAAGTTACATGAAATAAATATTTGCAACATTATTAACACACATATTTACATTGTGAACAAATTTTTAACTCATTGTATGTTATTCTGATATGAAAAAAAATCACTTTTTTTTATATTTATTGTATTTTTTTATATTTACGTTCTTTTTTCTTATCTCTTTTATTTTACTGTTTAAATTTATATATTTGTATAAATCTATCAAATCTCTTAATAATTTTTTGTTGAATATGATTTACTAAACTTTACTTTTTTTCTACAGCTTATTTACGTAAGAAACTTACATCAAATAAATATTTGCAACATGTTTAAATTATTGACACGCAGATTTACAGAACTTTTTAAATACAGAATAAGAATATTAAATAAAATTTATCTAATATTGCGATTTCGATTTTGCTTTGTAAATTAGAATTCTTTATAGAATTACTTTTAAACAAAACTACTTATATAATATAATTGATACTATAAATTTATACATTAAAATACTAAGTTATTTTAATAACCTACACCAAAGAAAATAAACATAAAATTTTTGGATGACATCCATTATTTAACCCAACATTTATACACAAAATGCTCAAAAATAAAACACTGATTTCATGCATCTCTTTAGAAAAACAGATTTAAAATGGCTTTAAACATTTTAAAAGTAATGTGTGAAAAAACATTGCAGCTTAATCTTCATGAACGATTTAGATTAAATGGTACTATATAATTACTTAAAATATTGCTTTCATAAAATTGAACAGTTAGAAAGCATTTAATTAGCATGCACTTTGTTTAATTTTTAAAAGAAGTCATTTTTGAAAGTATTTTTACTCAACCAGAAATAAGCTTAAAGGAAAATTACAAGTTTTGAGGTTTCGAATAAGCTATTCGTTCTATGATGTATAATTAGTGGTTTCTGAATACATTTTAACTACGATCTGCTATTTATAATTCTCCCGACAAGAGTTAAAAATCAATAATTTCTTTTGAATTTTCTATGTTTATTTTTACAACCTTGTAATTAGAGTTTTTTAAATTTTGCTAAGCAGAAATAATTTTGCGCTCAAAGAATCAGCTTAACAGTTTAGGCACTTCTCACATTTTCGATAAAAGAACAGAAAATTAATCGATACAATGCTACATACTTCCACTTATTTACTATTTTTAAGTGACATTTATTTTAATTTTACATATTCTGTATAAAAAATATTAAATTTAAATAAGCATCTAGCATTTCATTTTTTATACCAAATTGCTTTATTTCCTGAATCAGCATTTTTTTTCCAATTCCTGTAATTGTATTTTTTAATTTGTTCAATATTTCTTCAGTGAATTTAATCCATTAAAGAAAATATATATTCCTATTTAACTTCTTTCTTTTTTTTATTTTTTCAGACCCAGATAAAAAATAGAAAAAAAAAATTTTAGGCACTACAAGATAGCATTTTTAATAAAATAGTTAAAGAAACTTCATATTCCAAACTTACTTTAACTGTTAACTATAGTTATTCATTTTGAAAATGACCATTTCTAAATTTACCATATCATTGTTAAATTCCATTTTACAAAATTCTAATTGAATGCTTTTGTATTTTTAAAAATCGATTTTTTTATTAAATTTAATCAATCATGGCTTTTTATTTCTTATAATTGTTCCTGTTTTTCCAGTTATCGGTGCTTCCATCCATTATGCAGCAATTCAATAGAAAATGCTCCGTTCGTATGCCTTTGCTCATTAGCTATTTTTTCAGATCCAGATGAAGCCTATTCCCCAGATTGGGTTCAAGACCGGCCAGACAAGCGTCTATCGGAATTCCTTGGAGGACCCGGGAAAGAGTTTCCGAATTTCTCGGCGGACCTGGAAAGCGGGTTTCTGAATTCCTCGGCGGCCCTGGCAAAAGAGTTTCCGAATTTCTAGGAGGACCAGGGAAACGGGTATCCGAATTTCTCGGTGGTCCTGGAAAGAGGTATCCAGCTGGCAGTGCTTTACATCAGGCCCTGTCTAAAAGAGTATCCGAATTTCTTGGTGGTCCAGGAAAAAGATCCGATTACTACGATTTCCTGGAAAATTCTGACAGGAGATAAGAAATCCGGAAATTTAATGCAAAAGTCCTCAACAATTCTGATCGATAGACTTCAAGTGTAGAAAGTAGAGAATGGGCAACTTCTGGATTTCTGATGTCGGTAGATCTTTCTTCTTTCTTCATCCTGTTTTTGAGATCGTTCAAGATCCTTGCCCCTCCCATCGATTTAAAAGATAATAAAAAAGAGCCCTCTTCGATGTTCAAAGCATTGGATGTTTCAACAATGAAATAATAATTTAAAATAAACAATCAGTGTATCTTAAAAGTAATGCGGCATGCCTTAAGGAGTAATTAGTAAAATATTTTATGACTTTTGGCGTGCCACATAATACAATAATATCCATGTGAATAATTTACCTGATAATAAAGGATTTCTTCCAAAAATAATCTCTGTTTTACTATTACATTTTGTTACAAATTGCTTTTTTTTCCTTCTCGCAAATTGCCACATTATAATAAAATTACATTACAACAGATTAAATAACTTGCATGCATGTAATACGGGTGTGGGGGTGGGTTCAATATGAAGTTTGAGGCATAGAATCTTGCTAGGAGTATTATTTTAACTTCACATGTTTTTTTTTTTTTTTCTTTCAAAATTTATTCTGTATTTTTTTATTACATGTAAATCAATTTTTAATTTTCAAGCATGAAGTTCTTTTTGAGCATACAATGGTTTTGCTATTGGTTGATTAAACGTTCGTCCAAATAATGCTTCAAATCCAATATAATTGAGTGATTTTTCGGATGAAATTTTAATTTTTTTCCTCATTTTCTTTATTAAGAATCAGCTATCTTAAATTTATTAATTATAAAGCCTTGAATTGTACTCTTTAGATATTGAGTAAATAATTTTAAATAGTTAATGATTAGTTTTAGTTCCTTTTACTATCCACCATATAATTATATTTATAAATTAAATGAAAAAAAAATTTGATTAATCATGGTGGATATGTAAAAAAAAGAATGTTAATTACCATAATAATGAGCTGTAAAAAACCTTTGATGGTTACTACTTGCAATAAAAGAGAGCATGTTTTAACAAATTTATCAGTAAGAATAAAAGATTAATTGAATTAATTTTTTAAATTAATATTTCCTGATACCCTTGAATTTGATTGGAAAATGTAGAAGTCAAAAATTATTTTGTGTTTCATTTTCTTGTGATACTATACAGTATGCAGTCTATTTTTTCCTTGACTTACACATGAACTATTTAAAAATACAAAAGTATTCTTCAACTAAAATATTTAAACCATCGCATTTAGCAAAAATTATTTCAATAACAAAAAGAGTTTTTTTTTTGTTAATTTAAGGGTGCCATGAAAAACTAATTTTACTTGAAATCAATTGAATAACTTTTCATATATTGTATTTCAAACATTTTTCAATTCAAATTTTAAGCTCACTAAGCTGATAATTATATAAGGTAACAATTAAATAGCAAAAGTCTAAAATTAAAATAATAATATAGTTATGTTGCTTGATATAAACAGCCAAAACATATTTTTTATAAATAACTATTCTCTTAACTATCACCATTACATTTTTTAAAAAATGTATAGCTTATTAAATTTTAAATATGAAAATAGAATTCAGGAATGAAATAAAAAAAGAAGTACACAAATTTGCAAAAAAATATAAAGTATTGTGTTAAGAAGAATTTCATTTTTTATCAGTTTGACGGTAAATTGGAAAAACATTTTTAAAAAATCAACTGATCATATAAACAACATTGATCAATAGAAAGCCCTTTCTTTCAGAAATAAAGTAATATATTTTTTTTCAAAGTCTCTGATTAAATGGACGTACAAATGGTAATATATTTGAATTCAAAAATCCTTAATACTTTGACGAATGGTCTGCTAGGCTAATTTGAAATGCATAAACCAACAACAAAAATAAAAATATTAAAATATAATCAGTTTTACAAATTAAAAATTAATTTTGATCATCCGATTAATGAGTGGATAATAAATTTAATGATAATTTAAAGAATTAGAGGAAACACAAAGGAGAAAAAAGTAGAAAATAAATTGTTAAAAAGAAAAAGACAAAAATGGAAACTCTCAAAGGGAATTGAAAACACAATTCAAAAGATTGTGATTCATATTTCTAATCACTTTTAGATAAACTATTTCAATTTACAATTAATTTCAGTTTACACATTTTAATCATAAAAGTCCAGTTATAATCGAAAAAAATTCATTTAATAATTAAGATGAAAAATATTCAATAATTGCATTATTTCATTAAGTCATTAATTTTACTACTAAAAAGCTATTTTAGTGAATGTGTATTTACCAAATAAAGTGATTTTGTTTTGACTTTTATTTTTTAAAGCTACTTAAAGCGAGAAAAAGTCATACTATTTCATGAAAATCATTTATTTAATATTTTAAAGAGTAATAATTCATTTTCTATCGAAAATAAATGAATAAATGTGTAAGGAATATTTAAATGAATAAAAATAAATAAACAAAGGTATAAAATAAATAACAAGTATAGAACTCCTTTTTATTTCTCATTACAATTACATCCTTCAGAAAGGCATTATTATTATTATTTAAAATTATTAATGTTCAAATTGAAAAATAAATTAAATTCATTGAATAAATGAAAATGTAATTTCGTAAATGTGAAAATTTTCATTCTGATAAGTTACAATTATATGTTTGTAGAAATAAATTTACATTGTGCTATCAACAATTACAAAAACAATAATTAAAAATATAAAATAATTAATTATTTCATTTAAGATTTAAGTTATTTCAATCACATTTTTTTTAATATAATAAAGCAAACATCATGCGAGCAAGATTCTCAAATAAATAAACATCATATATTATCGCTTATATTCTTCATTTTAGAGAAGGATTAACTAACCTATGATCTTTATTTCTCACTCTCTTATGAATGCAGTTCCGCACATAAAAATTAAATTAGGCTATATTTTTTTTTTTTTTAAATATAGACTTATTTAATTTATTTTTTAAAATTCAGGTTACTTAAGAATGTGTAAAATACAGAAAAAAAATTGCGTTTTTTCCAATATCAATTTACTTTTCTTAATTTTAATTTCTCTTAATTTAGTGATTAAACATCTAGATTTGCCAAATAATTAAAATAAACTCTACCCGCACAAAAATTAAAGATTACGCTGCGCCCTTTTATTCTTTTTTTTTTTTTATCTTTTATGATGATGGTAAATATTTTAAAGTGCACATTATTAATTGTTTTTTATTATAATATTTAATTAAATTGGCATTTTTTGTGCACCTTCAAATATTTGTTTTATTTAAATCTAGAAAACAAATAAAAATTCTAGAAAACTAATAAAGAAACTAAATAGTTTGAAACCTATTTTAGAACATCATAAGATAAAATTAAACAAATATTTCATTGAAATTTAGGAAATAAAATAAGTAAATTATTTAAATAGTTTTTATTATTAATGTTAATTTTCTACTAAAAATTTTTATAGTTAAATAAACATATGTTGTTGGGAAACAGGGACTCATTTTAAGTTGTATAAACTTAAAATGAGTTCAAGTTAAAATTTGATGACAAGGATTTCCAATTTTCCACAAGCAGAATATTAGAAATTTTATCATTCAAATACTCGCTATTTTAATTTTTTTCATGAGTCAAAACAATTTTCCGTTTGTCTTTAAACTAATTTATAAACTTTTGAACTTGATAGAATCATCTATTTGCATTCACACTTCGTTAAACAAAACTACATTAATGAAAACTGAATTTTACTCATGATTTTCAATTTTCTACTTGTCGTATCTGATGATTAAATGCATCTGTTAGGATGAAAATTTTCATCTTTTCCATTAAACACTTTTCTGAAAAATAAATTTATTTATAAAAAAAATAATAAGCAGAATATTTTGCAAAGGTTTTGTTATGATTAATTACGAATAAGGAATTTAGAGTTAAATTAAAGGGTCAATCAGATCATCAATGCTATATCATCGCAAAAATATGAATAAAAAGTCATAAAGGAAAATAAAGGAATCCTTCACACAAAAAATAAAATTCAAAATTTGTACTAAAAATTTTTTTTGTACTGTAAAATTTTGTACAACTTCATTGAATAATGTTAAATTCTTAATGATATGTATATTCTCAAAATCATTAATTTTTGCATCATATGAGTGAGAAACCTGACTCGCATCAAATGTGCATACGTCATCATGTGTTAAACTGATAAGATCTTTAACATGTGTGCTCAACAGAAAATGGGCGTACTGCCGCCCTCCTTGACTATCTAATATCTGCTCACTAACCATGTCTGGCTTTTATTGGGTTGGCAAGGATGAAATTAATAATAAAATACTATCTAACTTTAACAGATTATAATTTGGCATTGGCTTAATAATCGTTGTTGTTTTTCCCCCTTTCTTTCTCTCTGGAAAGTTACACATCTGGCCTGTTTAAAGAAATCATTGTAAGCTGTAAAAAATATTAAAACCTTTTTAAAAAAAATTAATTTTGTTGAAAATAGAACAGTTGCGAATTCGCACTATTATGGAGTATAAGCTTCATATGTGGAACTACGGCATCGCAAACCGCGCAAAACATTAATAGTGCATTTGGCTCTTGTGTTACTACGCAGCAGACAGTATCTGATTGGTTCGCCAAACTTCGTACAGGTAACTTGGACCTCACAAATAAACCACACTGTCGCCCAGAATCAAAGGTCAATAATGACGAACAAAAGGTCACCATCGAGTCTGACTCATCTCAAAGTGCCTATGAGCTATCGTTGAAATTTCGTGTTAGCAAACAAACCAATGTTAACAAATATATATAATGAAAAACAGAAACAAAAGCGTTTGGAAGCTGGCTTAGTATTTTTGTCGTCATAAATTTCATCCATTTTTTAATTGAATTTACACTTTAAAAATGGATTCTATATGACAATCGCAAAGTTCAACAAAGGGGTTGTATAAGGATAAATCACCAAAACACACTCAATAATATTAATCAATATCACTAATTTAAAAGAAGCTAACGATGTGCATTTGGCGGTTATCCATTATGATTTCATGAAGCTTGGTCATCGATCACAGTAGAAATATGCAAAAACTTAAAGAAAAACAGACTAGATTGATCAAACCATCGACTCCTATCTAATTGCATGGTAAATCTAGACTACACCCTGCAGAAACGACTGTGGCAAAACTACACGAATTGGACTTGGAACTTCTTCGTCATCATCCATATTCACCAAACCTAACCCTCACTGAATACTTGCTCTTCCTCAATTTGGACAACTTTTTAATATGAAAACAGTTCAATTCCTACAATGCTGTAAAACTGACCTTCCAGGGATTCATTGACTCTCATCAGCCAGTGTTTTATACTATAGGCCCGAACAACTTGCCTCTTAAATGGCAAAAGTATATAAACAATATAGGTTTATTCGACTTGATTAATAAAATAATTCTTTTATATTTGTAAGTTATCAACCAGTTTTGCCTTTTTCCCTACAAATTTGATATATGACCAGATATATTGATCAGCGAACTACAGTTACATAAAATGCAATGAATAAGGTTATGCATAGATTTTTATTGCATTAAATTGAAAATTATCATGAAGCACAAGGAATAATTCATAGGGATTTCCATTAAAATTCAATTTTCCGATCTCTTCAGAGGCTAAAAAATTAATTTTAAAAATAGTTAAGTTTGCATCAAGTTAATATTTGTTCTCCAATAAGCCATTCAAAAAGATTTAATTACTTTTAAACGATATTAATACGCATTAAAAATTATTCTTTGATATCAATTTGCAAAGATAAATACAATTTCTAGAATATATTATTTTTTTTAAAGAAATGGTCTGAATTAATAATACTAGACTCTTTTTAGAAATATACGAAATTAAATACTTCTGGGTTTTAATCTGTTTTAGAAAAAAAAAGAACAACTCTAATCATAAGTACTAGTAATTTTCAATTTAATTATTTCCAGTGGGATTAAGGTTTTATCATAGGATATTTCATTGAAGTGCAAGTTAAATTAATTTTTTAATTGTTAAAAACCTTTTTTAATTATTAAAACTTAACTAAACTTACATTTTTTTAAAACTGAAATATTAATCAGTTTTAAAAACGCACCTAAAACTCTAAAGCTTTTAATTGAATTCATTTATGAAAGCAAAAAGTTAACAAATATATAGAGATCCTTGTGAATATATTTCAATAGCACTTATTTCAAATATTTGCCTATGAATAATTTTTCAGAATTTTTTTACTTAACTGGCCCTTTCGTACTAAACTTTAAAACATTTATTTCAGGTCTTGAATTGTTTAAAGATTTTATCCGCTAAGTGTTATATAATTTTACTCATTATATTTTTAAGGAAAAGTAAACTGAATTTATGTTTTGGTAATATGTCGAGAAAAAGCATAATTATTTTCTTATAAATTTTAACGTAAATCACATTAGCCAACATCTTTAATTCAGAAAAATATTATAATTTTGCAACTAAAATTTTTTGTTTATTATAAAACCAATTTATTTATTTTTATTTACTTATTCTATAATCTAAATCAATCAATCATCCAATTTGAATTGAAAATAAAATTCATTTATTTATGAAATGAGTAATCAGTTGTTTAAAAAAAAGTAATCTTTTTCATCTGAAAACTCAATTTGAAGGTATTATGAACATTTTATGGTTCTGCATATGTGTTCTTAAACTTTATTAATAATAAAACATATATTTTTAAATTGATTTAAAATACATTAAAAATATACTTTTTGCCAAATTAATTATCAAAGTTATATTCAAACAAAAAATATGTTCTTTTAAATATTGAATATTATAGAGAATTTAGTTATAAGATCTTTTTAATTAATGTTGCATTATTTTTAATAGTTTTAACTTAAACACACATTTAAAAGCACTTGTAAAATTAAACACAGAGTTTCTTTACATAATTATTTATAAATAGAGATAAATCAAAATAATTATATGTATAACTCAAAATAAGAAAGCTATTTACATCTTTACTATATGATTTATAAAAGAAATTTAGAAATTGTCATCATTAATAATAGCTAAAATACGTATCTAAATATTACAGTCAAATTATTTTACATAGAAAAAAATAGAGATTATTATCAATTACAAAGTAATAAATATTCCGAATAGTCCACCTACTACTACCACCTTCCGGCTATTCTATATTTATTACATTTAAAGTAATTAACCTCCGAATAGCCTTTCCAATGAAGGAAAATCATTTCTTTCCGTACGACTTTTAAGGGGTCACCGCTGTCTCGCATTTCCATATGGTATAGGATAAAACCAGTAAACTTTTTCCATCGGGTAGGTAGCCTGTGCATTAATACGCAACTCATATACAACTGTTTGTTACTCATATACAAACTACCATTGCTATTTGCAATTTCAATTCGTTGCAATATCTAAAGACAGGGATTGCAATTTAAGCCTACAACAGATTGGAACCTGAATCGTCCTGCTTTTAGTTGCAGACGTTACCACTGGACTACGAGTTGTGCTTTGCAGCTAGTTGAAACATTCAAATTTTTTTATCCACTAAGATAATAAAAAAAATATACTTTAAATATTTTTACATGATTTATCATTTTTCTGGTTAAATTAAAAGATTTCATTGATATAAAGTATTTTTAGTGAAGATAGTTATAACAGCTGGAAATATTCATCAAATTGAAAAATACTTTACCGGTATTGTAAATAGATTTTATAGCTAATGATTTGAATACTTGTATCGCTATTCGTTACGCTACAAAACTCTCGGTACCTTTGACGATTACGGTTTGTCAGAAGAATTTCCAGTGTTCTGTTGGTATTTGTGCTCTAACCAAAGAGGAAATTAAAGCTCTTTTCGTAAGATGCAAACTACATTAACCATTTTGACTTTATAAATATCTCATTAAAAAGCGCAGTGAATTATAAAATCCATTGCAGATCCATTTTTCGGCTTTGAAAGTGCACGGCAAAATGCTTAAATAATACTAATAACTTCTGCAGATTTAGTCTTCCAACTTAAACTTAATTTTCACAAGCGAGTATACTTAAAACGTAAAGATAGTGGTTTGAACTGAGGAACATTTTCCATTATCTATTGTGTACATTCTACTTCCTTTGTTCATTGACTATCTTCCATTAATAAGATAAATTTTTGAATTCAATGAGATACTCAGCTATATTTATGGAAGTACGTGTCTGCAATCTTTCAGGGAAAGTTCATGCGTATTAAATTAGAATTGTAAAACATCCACTTAAAATACAGCGTTTAGGTTAATTTAATGTACGGGGAAGCACTTTAAAATGTTATTTGGAAGAATGGTTAAGGATTAAAAGGTTTAAAATGTGACTTTTCTGTTGGGTCAAGTAAGTGGTATTTAGTGGCAAAATATATGCCAAGAGGTACCATAAGAAAAAACAATTCTTCAGAAATACCTTATTTTAGAATATAAAAAATAGTATTTTGTTTTCATTTATCTATTTAAAATATCTTATGTAACATTAAAAACAATGAAGAAAAAATAACACCTTAATGATATATGGTATATATATATATATATATATATTATGTATATTTTTTTTAATGATTATTTACGTCATTCATAATAACAATATAATTTCTGACAATATTATTTTGTTTTTAAATGGATTTTCTAAAGCATGATCAAACTGAATCAAATTACGTATTTAAACCTAAAAAAAATAAAAATTTTGAACTATTAAGAATGTTCAACATCAGAAACATAATATGATTCAATAATTTTCATAGTATTTTTAACATAATAACTTTTTTAGTATTTCTTAAAATCATATAATTATTTTGAGACAGCTTTATAAATATTGAGAATTAATTTTTTTGTGGATTTCAAATATACAAACGAATTTAGTTTTAGTTTATGATTTGTTTTAATTTTGGTTCACAGTAAACATTTATCTTTCTTACTATCATAAATAAATTTATTTCTTTTCTATAAAATTTTTATTGTTGCATACATCATATAGAGGGTGATCAAAACGAAAATCTTTGAAAGGATGATCGTACAACCCACGAAAAATATATTTTTACAAAAATATTGTTGTTGTTGTTACCTTTGCATTTATTAGAACTCAATTCATATAAATTTGGCCACTTACTGTAGAAACAAAAAGAACATATAAGCAAATCAAAATTACAAAGGGAAAAGATCAGACATTATTAGCAAAAACGACGAAAAGGCCATAAAAAAGGAAAAAAACAAGTTAAAGGTTCTAAGGATAAACATTTAGAAAACTACTGTAAAAGCACCATAATAAAAGTACGAGGGTTTAGGATATGTAGCCCTATAGTAAAGAATACACAAATCACCATTCTGTTGTAAGTTACAGTTCAGTCTCAAACAAAAAAGTGGATGGACCATATTCATTTTCTCTATCTTATATAAAACCCATATATCTGAGTTCACAATTCTTATTTTGGCCAGATATTCGGCCAGGAAGTCGTTTCCAGTTCTTAATCTAAACTTGGCAACAGTCTCTTTGTGAGTTTTTCCAATAAATTTTTTCCAATCATCCCCGATTATCTGCCAGACTTTTCCTTTGATGTTAGATAATAATTCACTAAAATACGATGACTTAATTTTGTCCCGTATAGTTCTCCTTAAAGAGTCGATAGGAATAGGATATTGTCTAGGAAACTCTCTTCCTTTTTTTTTACCAGAACATCTACCCTTTCGTTTCCATCAATTCCAACATATGATGGAATCCACTAGAGAATGAGGTAATTGCCATTTTCATTAAGGAACTTGATATCTTGTTTTACTTTGGATTTTTCTGTATATTTGCCTCGAGAATTATCATAACATTAACACACCTCTTTATACAATTTTTTTTTAATTTCTTAAAATTTAGCGCCAGATAGACTAACAGCATTCCACTGTAGTATATTTCATTTAACGCTCGGTTGACGCATAATCATTTTTCCAGAGCAAATAGCCGTAGCCTCTAACCGTTACTCATTTAACACCATCCAGGAGGCAAGTAGTACTTAAGGTTGTCACGGACGCGGGATAACATTGCTTCAAACAAAAAAAGTGAATCAAACTACAAATATGAACTAAACTGAAAGAAGGATTATTTTGAGAAACAAATGTGGCCAAAATTTGAACATCATCAGATTATTTATCACAAATGCGAAACTTTTTTTGTGAATATATGTCTGAACGCATTTTACCATATTTAAGACCATTTTTCTTAATGTATGAATACTAATTTTTTAGATCTCTTTTTTAATATTTGCTTTCCATTCGTTATTAGAATGTGTATTGTGGGCATAAAAATGTTCGTATGTTGGGCGACATACGAACGAAACGGCAACATACAATGAAAAATAAGAACATCGTGGGGATTAACGTCCTTTAGAAATGAGGCAATCATCAAAAAGTATCTTATACATTCGTTATCATTCGTTGTCTCATTAGATATATGAAAAATCTGCTCCATTTTACTGCAACAAGGAGAAACCTTATACAATAAAATACTTGGTGATGTTGGCATATATAGTTTTGTGATTAAAAACAAGTAACATAAAAAAAAAATTTAAGTCAATTCCTACTTTTTTCCCACTATATTACAGAAAACTCCTTTACAAATAAAGTTGAAATTTTCCTCTTACATCCGGCGCCATCTATTATTAGATAAATGCAACTTAAATCTAAAAAAACCTAAAATCAAATAAATTAAGGAATTAATTAATATTGGAAAAAATTGTCTTAACATCAAGTGTCATCCACTATAAGTTTAAAGAAATGTATTTGAACTTCAATAGATGAATAAAAAAGTATTTTATTAATGATTGAAGATTTGAACAAGATATATATAGGGAGAATGTGAACTAATAGTAATAATTGAAAAAGGTCCACTGTGATTTGGTAGGGCGCAAGTAGTAGTACACCAATTTTTGGTGAAAGCAGAGGTTCTATTGAAACGCATGCATCCATATCCGCGTATTTTGACTATTGAGCATACCCACTCAGATGAAACCTCAATCACAAAAAAACACAAAATCAAGTTTTTCTGCTTCATTAGGGCTAATATATGATTTGAGCTACATGATAAGGATGAAAATGTAATTTCTTCAATATTTTTTGTCCACTCCCGTATGATATACTTTAAAATGAGATAAGATTTTTAATAATTAAGAACATTTAATTACTTTTTTTACAAAATTCGATTAACTTTTAATTAAATTTCAAAAAAATTATACTTTTACAAGAATTTCCATTTCCTGAAAGATTTTTCGAAAAGTTTTCGGCGCAATAAAAAAGAAATTAATTTTTTAAAGCCTGGTTAGAGAAGATTAATTCAAAATAAAGCATTTATCTTTATAAAATCTTTTACTTCGCTTACATAAGATATATGCAATAAATTTTCACTTTTCATACATAATTTTAAAAAATAAAACAAAAAATTTTTAATTATTTGAAAATTCCTATATAACTTCCGTCGCTACAAATATAATTACGAATAAAATATAGTAACATTCATTACAATATTATAGAAAATTTGTATTGTTTCAGGAGTGAAAACAGCCGTTTTGAATTGAATAATCATTTGATAATTTTATGATGCAACTTAAATGAATAAAATTCAATGAAAGGGCGCAATAGAATTTGCTATCTAATTGAAAAATATTACTTGGTTGTAAACTTTAAAATATTCAAAACATTATTGAATTGTGTAAAGGCGGTGTTTTATAATTAGAATTTACAATACATTTTGGTAAAAATAAATCAAATTTTAAAATATATTACTCGGAAATGAAATTTCATGAATTGCTTTTATTCATTAATTCCATCAAACCCTCAATATTTAATCAGCATTCAATTTTTTCTAAAATATTATAAATTTTTTGTACTTTCAAATTTTCCTAAAGTTAAGAAGAGAAATACTTTACAAATGTCAACTGTCAAATCAGATTTTCCAAATATTAATTATATATAGGACAAAATATTAATTATAGGAACAAGTGAAAGTAAAATATTAATTAATGTAATATTCTAGAGCCCAAATTTAAAATGTAATGTTTATAGACGGTATTCTTAGAGGATTTTGACAAAATAAGAACAGTCAGAGTGCTCATCAATAAGAGAAATATTACTATGCAAACTGGGGGCACATTCACTTTGCCAGTAAAATGCATATATATCATAAACTGTAGTCCCACTAAGGTTAGAAGATTACTCAAGGAGGCGTTCATGGGTGTTATTTCACAGTTCCCACCAGCATGACAATTGAGAGCATGTCTCCTGCTTTTAGATTCTAAATCCATTGATGCGTGACCAGAGCTGGCTTCAGGCCGAGCGCCCTCGAAAGCTAGCAGACGAAATCCCATGCGTTGTGATTCCCTTCCAAACTGAAAAAAATCAGTTTCAACTTGGCGTGTGTTGGTGACTTCTGGGATTGTGTTTACCTATTTTCTACAACAATGATTCTCACCGGATCTTATATTCACAGGCGTCTCGTATACAATTTGGCGTGCGCTAGTTGCAGTGTGACTCCTGGTGTCTTGTTTACTCTTGTCTACTACAACAACGATCCTCAAGACATCTTATATTCACAAGTGTCTTGTACACTATTGATTTATGTTTAATGATAATAGTGTAAATTATTGTGTATGTGCCGCATTGTAAAGAACGATGCTTGCTATGATTGGCTTTTTACTGAACCTTGATAAGACAACCAACTGCTACTATCAATACTTATCTGTTCACTAGAAATTTGCATACCGTAAATGTTTAATGGTGATGTTCTAGAAAAGTGCTACTTCTTCGAAATATAAGAGATGAGTTTCAGAAACAATGACATGTTCTTGTTAGATCAGTTTTGAAATTATTTTTCTGTGACATACTCTGTGGAATGTAATACTAGGTCCCATTGTAAATACTGTTCATCTTTATGGACCTATTCCCGCCTTCCTTTTATATTGTCAAACAGTTTATGAACATTCTATGTTACACCTACATGTAAGCACCATACAAATATAGTATATCTCGTTTTAGTGAAGAATATAACTTAAAGATTTCTTATTAAAGAAATAGTGTCAGAAAAATATATTTTATTATTATTATTTTAAAAAATCTCACATTTTAAAGTAATACAAAAAGAAGCATTTTTTTTATACAAGAATATATATTAAAGATGACTTATTTGTTGAATTTATATATCATTTAAAGTATTGCGTAAAGGAAGAAAAAAAATTGTTAATATAATTATTTTTATTTTAATTCGTATTTTCTTCAAATAAACTAAATTTGAAATAGTTTTTAACAAATGGCTACTCATTTAGCTATGGTAAAAATGTAAAAATAAGATTTAGAGAAATTAAAAATTTTAAATACACTGTAACTTTGTGTAATTATATTTTCCTTTTAACAGGCTTCATCTATTTAATCATGATGCAAAAACGCTGATTTGAGAATAAGATTAATTCTGCATCAAATATAATTGATAAAAACTATTCATATTCAAGAAAATGATACTTAAAAACTTTTTAACAACTGTATCTCCTAAAATAATTTTTTTAAGATTAAAAAAAGAACAAACAAAATCAGAATTCATAATGATAAATAGTTTTTTTTCGTTAAGTCAATAAATTTATGCCAATACTTAATTTCTTTTTTTGATATATGAGTTAAAAGCAGACAGTGATTAATTTACAGGGATAATAATAACTTAACAAGTCCCTTTTTTATTTTGTACATTAATAATTTTCACCCTCTTCAATAGCAAACTTTGAAGCGTTTTTAATCAGATATATTTCATTATATTTCAATGATAAACGCTTTGTAAAATTGCTTTAGTCATTTTAATTTTATATTAAAATAATTAAGCAAATTACAAAAAAAGTAATTAGCAATAAATTTCAGTTCTGGTATACTGAGTACCATTATATTACAGTAACTTACATTATACTGCCGTATATTACATTATATTACCAGTAAATTAGAAAAAAGTAATTAACAATAAATTTAATTTCCGATACACTGAATATCATTATATTATTAGTAAATTACAATAAATTAGCAATAAATTTAAGTTTTGATATATTGAGTGACATTATATTACTTGCAAATTACAAAAAAAAAAAAAAATAATAATAATTAGCAATAAATTTAGCATAAAAGGGTAAAACTTTTTAATGTCAAAATATTAATTGAACCAGTATTTACATAATTGATTTATTTAGAACATTGATACATTGAATACATATTTAATTAGAACCAGTATCTACATAATGCTAAACATTTTCAATTAATGTCATTTATAATAATATCATTTTTACAACAAAATAATTCAAATACAATTATCTTTATCAGAATTCTATGAACGTATTTATGCATTATTTGCTACAACATGAATATTTGCCTTTGATAAATAAAACTTAAAATTTATACTTTGTTTTTCTGAAAACTTTTATAATTTATAATTTAAAAACCTTTAATAATTAACCGTTAACTAAACCATTAATAATTTAAAAACCTTTATAATTTATATGCTCTATTCGTGTTTTTTTAAGATAATAAAATAATTTTAAATAAAAAAGACTTTTATTTAGTTTCACTGTCACATGTTTATACATTGTTATAAAATATGAAAATAACACCAAATGCGTCTTTACCTTAAATTTGGAAACATTTTCTATTCATCTAGAAAATAAATACATGCAGAAAAAGAATAGATATCATTGAATTAGGTAAAAAAAAAATGTTCATATATACTTGGTACATTTTATATAATGACTTAAAATAATAAATTAATTAAATAGTATTAACTGAGAGTTCATAAATTTATCCATGTGTTTCATTTCGACATTTAACTAAACACTTCCTCACAGAATTTTATTTCATTTCCTTTTTAGTATTTATTAATATGTACAGTAATATTTTAATGATACTACTGTGCCCAAAAAGTAAGTCCAATAAATTTTTTTTCAAAAACTTTTATTTATTTTTCCAAATTTATTTCATTGCCTTCAAAGTAATGGACACAATGCACTTAGGCCAACTTTTTTTCCAATCCTCAATGCATGCCAAAATGTCATCGGCAGGTATGGCTTTCAAAGTGCGCGGCGATTTACGTTGAATCTCTTCAATCGACTCAAAACGGTGTCCCCGGTCTGGTCTTTTGAGTTTAGGGAATAGCCAGAAGTCGTACGGTGTGAATACGGTAGTTGTGAAATCACATGGGTTTCATTTTTGGCGAAAAAGTCACGAAGAATCAATGCAGTGGGAACTGGTGCATTTAGTATTTTCGGTACCAAACGAGATTTGACGTGTTTGAGGTCCAAAATGGAATTGACCGACCCTTTTAAAATTCTAACATCATCAGCAAGGTCTCTAATTGTAAATCGACGGTTTGCAAGCACCAAATCTTTAATTTTTTGGACGTCAGCTTCGTCGGTTGAGGTTGATGGCCGATCAGAGGGCTGTTCGTCTTCAACGTGTTCTCTGCCTTCTTTGAACTGTTTACACCACTTCTAAATATTGATTTCCTGTATAGGAAATGCGGAATGCTCACCGAATGCCTTCTGCAACATTCTATACATTTCCGCAAAAAAAATTTAATGCAAGTTCTTTGCTCAATTAATTTAGACATTTCAAAAATTGCCGGAATCAGTTTTAGTGTCTAACAAAGAACTCAAGAAGTTTTGAATTCAAAATTGGTGAGATGACATGCTGACTCTTACGTTAGACTTTGGAGTTAGCACGTTTTTTCCTTTTTTCCTCATGAGACTTTGGAACACGCATAATGGGAGAGAGGAAAAAAGAAAAAAGGGAGTATGCAGGGCGAGAGAGTTTCAGGCAGTATGGAGGGCACAAAGAACGAACTGATTTAACCGAACTGCTTTTGAGATGATTTTGTAAATATTTGTTATATAAAAATTGTGAGTGCAGTTATAAGTGCAGTCCTGCCTTAACAAATTTTAATAAATATGACAGCTAAACATCACGTAATTATTTAAAAAAATAGATTTATATCCATGAAACAACACTGGATCGAGACCACATGCCTATCCGGCCCTAATTTTTACTAATACTTATAATACTTATTTAATAATAATTATCAAATATTTTAATAAATACATACAAAATACAATAAATGGGACAATTAAAAATGAAACATTTATTACCACAGTTTTAATTATATTCAATAAAATAAAATTATGAACGAAATAAACGCTGTGGTATTTTTATGCTTATACATTTTACTTCTAGGATTATTTGATTACACTCCCATATACTAATTAATATAAATTAAATTTATGACATTAAATATAACATCAGATGTTAATACATCAAGTGCTTTATATATGTCAATTTAGATCTTTAGAAAAAAATATTATTAAATTGCTGGGGGCATTTTTACTGCCTTTTGCCCATCTAAAGCCAACCACTAATTACGTCATATCTTAACTCGATTGTTTAAGCAAACAAAACTGTTTGATCTCATATTTTTTTGCAGCTTTCTTCATAATCAAATTATTGCCAGTGAATTGGACTAAAAAAATAGTTTAAGTACATACCTGTAAAGATCTTAATAAATATGATTAAGCAATAAATGTCCTATATTGATCAATTTAACAGATTTTAATTCCTAGCTTGAAAAGTATTTTTTTTTTTACATAAAAATTTTTCGTTTTAAAAATTGACAGAATATTTGCTGATGGCACTGTATGACATAATTGCAGTTAATGAGGATTTAAAAAAAAAATGGAATATGACTTTTTTTAAATTCAGAGTTTTCATTATAATAAAAAATTATGTTTATTTTGAAAAATCAAAGCTAATTTTCGGTTTTATTTAAAACATAGTTAAATGTAGTCATAAAAATTATTATTTTTTACAAACAAAAATTAATAAGATTATTAAATATTTAGCAATTTAAAAAAAGAATTATTTAGAATAAAATAAAAGATAAAATACTTCTATTTTTTTAGAAATGAGCAGTCAATTTTTTTCATGTTATTCAACATAATTGCAGTAAAAATACTAATACTTTTATACAATTTAATATGATTCCATAAAATATAATATGTTTTAGTATGCAATAAGCTTATACATAAGAAGTATTTCTTTTGAGCAGATATACAATATTTTACTTTACTTTATTTCTGTATACAAAAATTCTCACTGAAACACTTAAGACAAATTTTGAAGCTTTCCTACATTTTTATTCGGAAAAAACCTTTCGACAGTATTTTTTCACGCAGAAAATTCTAAATTTCTATAGATAATTGATTTACATAATTTACACAGAATTTCAATTGTATTATACCACAAATAGAAAACAACTATAAAATTATTTAAATAAATTCTATAGTTTATTATTGCGATTTTAAACAATATAGTTCATAATTGTCTGCAAAAGAATTGCATATAGAAAATGGCATCATAATTTTTCAAGCGTACTTATTTACCTTTGAGATTCCTAAATCGTAAGAAAAAAAGGAATTTATAAAAAAAATAACTATTTTATTATAAATTTCTAAAAAAAATTATTTTTCATCGAAAATAATTGTTAAACATTTTAATGAGTAAGATTAAGAATTGTTTTAAAAATTCTCGTCAAACTGAAATGGTATGATTTTAAAATCTTTGTGATTGTGCTCTTTTTTAAATTTATTTTTTGTTCGTTTCAAATGTTCTATTGTATAAGCTTAAAATTTATTACCTCACTCTAAATTTCCTAAATTTATTTTCATTTGAGTTTTCTTTTTGTTGTAGAGAAATAAAGTAGATATTTGTGAGTGTTATATCTTCGTCTTTTTATACAGCTTGGAACAATTTGAAATGGCTGCAAGAACCATTTTTAAAACTTACTTGAAATTTACAAGAACATTTTACTACTGAGCAAAATTTACTTAATAACTTCCTCTTTTCAAAATAACATTGTTTTTTTATTTTTTAATTTAAGTATAGCAATTAATATAAAATGATACTACTGATATTTAATATAAAATGATATGCCAAATTATTATTGTTTTCTTGCCTTTTATTTTCTAGATTTTTGTCTGTAGCTTATTTATTTTTGCTTAATACCATGTTTTAAAGATATTTTATAAAACCTTTTTCCTACATTTGAATAACCAAAGTAAAATATAACCAAGCTCTAATGCTGTAAGTAAGAGATTATTGTTAGGAATAATTAAATTTCCAAGTAATGTAATTCCATGTAATTAAGTTATGTAACCACTCCTTTCATACATCTGACAACATCTACTTCAGGGCATCAGCAGCGACCTCTTTATATTTACTGAACTTCTTCAGAAGTGGCCAAGAATTCTCCTGTGTTGTTGAATGGCATACCTTTCTTTTTATTTTGTTATTAAAATTTGATGTTTATCTATGTGTAACTAAAAACGTAATAAGTAGGGTCCGTGATAATTAACCCTATTCCACACTGAGGCTCAAAGTTTTCGGTTAATTGAAATAAAAACTATTTTGGCCTCTGCTCAGTAATAAATTTTTTCAGATTGCAAATTTCTTTTCTTCAACATGACTGTGGATCCTGACATAGTAAAACCATAACACCTTTTCTTTTTAATTTTAAATAAAAATGATTACTTGATTTAAATTTCTTGAATAATAAACCTTGTTATTATTTATTTTAGTAGAACAAAAATCTTAATTACTTTTACATTTTAATATTGTTATAATACATTTATTAAAAGTTTTCATACATCTGTTATAATTGTTGACAGTACATTTCTATTTCATTTTTTTTTATTTTTTGCATATTGTAAAATTTACTATGTAAAATATAATGTCTTTGTAACAATGTTTGTTTTTAGAAAAATATTAATACTATGTTTCCATATGTTAATTTTAAATCCAAGTCCATTAGATCTGATTACATTCCGAAACAAAATCACAAATCGAAGCTGAGTCATCTAGAATTTTGCTTGTTTCTCAGTTCTCAATGAAGTGTTTTGTCTAAGTATTTTTTTTTTTGTTTTGTCTAAGTTGGAGACGATTGGTACTAAGTAAATCTTTTCAAAATAGATTTTATTTCTTGCTGTTTTGTGATTGAAAATTAATATATGCTTTCTATATTTATAATTGAAAAAAAAATAATAATAAACAGAATTGATGAATAAAAATGATCTATGTTGCATTAGTTTTGACTCTGATCTAAAAATAGCTGAATATTAATGTAGAAATAGTATTACTTTTGTTTTCGACATTTTTTAACAAATTTTTATTAATATCATAACAGCATCAATAATATAAATGTTTATACAGTGATATTCAAAACTAAAGAATCTAAGTAAAGGCTCTAGGTTATGGCTAAGTTTCCACATTTCGCTGTTTTAGATAATTATACAGAATTAGAGAAATTATTTACTAATTTATTTTCAAATTAGAGATCTTTCCTTAATAGGAAACATAAATAATTTAGCAGATTACAGGTTTAATAGAAGTTACATGGAAAATATGGTTTTTTAGAGATCATTCTTTGACAAAAACAGGTTACACAGCAACAGGTTTAACACAAATTAAACAGGAAAAAAGGTCTCTTTTAATGTAAAAAAAATTAGATAATTTGTTCTACAAATAGCACCTCATTACTCCCAAGTAGAAAATTTTCAAAGAATTTTAACTGTATAATATTAAATACATTTCTCTAATTCTTCCTAGTATCATAATGAAAACATAGATAATTTAATTTCTTAAAAGTTCCTTTTGTTAAGAAGTTTATCAAAAAAGATTCACAAATGTATTGGTATATTATTAATAACCTTTAGGAAAGGAAATTAAACTAATATAAATTTATAGAATTATTTTATTTTAAGTTTAAAGTTAAATTATTGTTAGTTGCACAATCTATTAAATTTATCGTTAGTTCAAAAATGGTAATAAAAATGTCAATTTCTTTAAAAGAATGTAAAGTATCCATGAATCCAAGTAAAAATAGCTTCCAAACATTGGCCTACAGTAAAATCCGTTTTAAAATTAGATTACGTTCTGTCGTTATTTTCCTAATAAACGTTAAAGAATGCAGTAAAAAACGAATTTCTGTATACTACAGAGTACGTGAAAGCTTATTGCATAAGAATTAAATTAAAATTTAGCTTTTATATATTATTCAAAATACGTCAAAAAAAAAAAAAAAAAAATGTGCGCTCTTACAGATAACTCTTATCCAACATGGCGGAAGTTTTGATTTAAACTTCGAAAGGTTCACGTGCTTTTTCAAGTGAGATGATGAAATTTGCTGTTGAATGCTTGAAAACAACTGTGTAATTTAGCGAATAAGAGCAAAGTTTTCGCATTATTTATTTTCTTATTTTTGGTTTATAGAAAATAGAATTCTGAGAATTTTAGATTTAATGGTTTTCTGATTTGGATATTCGGTACAATGTCTTTTAAACAACACCGAATAAAAACCAGCAAATATAAAAAAAATTATTTATTTATTTTTTACAATTGTAGATCGTAATCAAAATTTCTAAATTTTTTAAAAATTAATATGGTAAGGAAATTAATAAAATATGAATATAATTAACATGTCCGTTATAAAAACCTCATCTATGTTTTTGGGTACTTGAATTATTTTTATTATCCTTTAACATTTATTTAAAATATTATGTGCCATAAAAATTTATGAATTGTTTGAGGCTTTTAATTGATATAGAACATTTATGTTAATTGTTGCATATTTAAGTTTTTCATGTTAAATTAGTATACAGACTGCATTTTTTAACATCTAAAACCGAACTCAACATACTGAATCATAGTTATCTGCCTAAAAAGCCAATTTTAAATATTAATATATCAACATGCTTCTCCATATCTGTAAATTTCCCATTAAATTTTTTTTTAATTTCCTACAGATAAATTGATGCTAAAAAATAAGACAGTATTATCTAAATTTATCCAGCACATTTTAGTGCATATCGATATTTTCTTTTTTAAATGCCAATTCTTTTAAATGAAAATGATTTATGCAAAAGATTAAACACTTAACCCATCTAATTATATTCAAAACAAACTTTTTTAAAAAAAAGAGATTTGGAGGCCCTTTTGTACAATTTTGGTAAAAAGAAAAAAATAAGTTTTATCCTTGTTTTTAGACACAAATTAACAATAATCTTAACAAACTTTCTAAATAATAATATGCGATTGAAATACAAATTATTTAAATTATATATTTTTATATAAGAATTTCCGATTAACACACTTGTAGAATTTTTTTGAAGCACTTACCGATAAAAAAAATTGATTAAATTTATTTAATAAATTTCTGTTCAAACTATTAAAGGCAAACTATTGAATTGTGTTTTTTTTTTTTTTTTTTTTTTTGTATAAATAAAGTTCTTATCATAATACATTTTGAAAAATATAGCAAACTTACAAAATAATTTTAAACTGATCTTATATATTTTTTGTGAGCTTCAATATGAGTAAGTCGATTAAAATAATATACGTTAAATGCTAATTATTCTTGTTTATCAGTTTAATAAATGACGATAAGTATTTAATTTATTTAAAAAAAAAACCTAAACATATATAAGAATTACTTTAAAATGTTAAAGCTTCATGAATATGTATATTAAAATGTTCTAAATTAATATTTTATATAATCTTTTTATTATTACAAAAACTAAAATGAAAATTTCTTAATTAAAAGTAAAATAAATTCCAGAATCTTAAAATTCGTTGAAATTTTTTTATGATGTGCAATGCATTTTCATTAGACTGAATCCACAATTCAAAATGTTTATTTTTTCAGGATCATCAAAAATTAATATTTATAAAATAAATTACAATAATATTTATTTATCAGTATATATGCTCGTTTTTGGCTCGGCTTCAGAAAATAAAAGTTATTAACTTGTATTTAGATCAGGGGTGGCCAACCCGCGGCCCGTCTTGAACATTTTCTTGGTCATGAGGCATTTAATCACATCAAAGTATTTCAGAAGAAATTGTTGCTATTTGAATCCCAATTGAAAAGTAATAACACAAACCCCTTTCCATTATTGAAAAAATTTAAGAATTCAAAATGTAACAATAACATCAAATATACAAAAGAAACAAGAAAACTTACAGTTGCTTTTGAAAGTAAATTGAATAATTTAAAGTCAGACAATACAACAAAATTTTTGAAATGCATTCATTTCCCTTTCATGTTGAAACCTAGTTGGCCCCAGAATATCTCCAAATGGAACTGGTTGACTTACAATGCAATATTGAATTAAAATACATTTTTGAAATATCAGAAGCAAAAATAGAATTTTATAATACTTACATCACAAAAGAGAAATTTTCCAATTTCAGAAATCTGGTGCAAAAAGTTGTAAGCGCTTTTGGTTCAACTTACTCCTGCAAATCGTTTATTACTAAAATGAAATTGACCAATCGCGAAACACTCTCAAACATAATGAACGCTAACCTGCAACACTAATTACGATGTGCAAATACAAAAAAGCTGAGATCGATTTTCAAAAGCTAAGTGAAAGAGTGGAGAAACAAATATCGCACTAGTAAAATAAATATTTTTAATGATTTAATTTTTTTTTTATTTCATTTATATTTATGTTTTTTTATATTTCATTTTTAGTGTTATATATTTCTTTACAATGTGCGTTTAATATCCTTATTATTATATTATCTATGTTTACATGCAAGAATAATAGTAAACATAATAATAATAATAAATTATGTTTCAATTTTTTCACTCCAAAAAAATGTCTATAGTGGAGTCTAAATCTAATATGGGGATATATAATTTTATATGCGTCCCGCGGGGTCAGGATGCATATCCAAAGTGGCCAGCAAGATCATTTGGGTTGGCCACCCCTGATTTAAATGCACGTGTGTTCAAGGCAGCTTCTTTGCTTTCTTCTGCTCTAGCATCTGAATGAATAGTTTTCTTTTCTTAGGTGGCTTTGCAAATTTGGGCAAAATTATTTGAAACGTTCTTCCCTAGAAATGAATTATTTTCCCCCTATACTATCTCTCCCTCTCCTATATTCACCCCTACGGCTATCAAAATTTCGAAACGATCGCTTATTGAGAGAGGGGAAAGGGAAACCTGACTGTCTGTTTACTTACTCATCTACTGTCAACCAAATATACTTTATTCCCAGTTTGGTGGGGAGAAAAAAAACTCTCCAAAATTCTTTTATTCCCTAAACTGCGATTTAGTCATGGCATTTTTATTGGTAAAATACCAAGGCAAATTTTATTATTTTTTAAACAAAGTTTTAGATGGTTTGCAATTCATTGGTTAATATTTTTTATTTGTTTATTTATTTTAAATCGGCGTGTCTATGAATAGTGTAACAGAATAAAAAAATTACGACAACCGTTAAAAATTCCCAATCATGAATAGTCGCCGAATTGGAATAAAACCAAAGTGGATAATTTTTTTAAATGAATATTGATCCAGAATATATTATTCCGAATATTGTATCAATTGATTTAACAAATATTGATTCAATTTCTTTTTATAGTTTATCTTGGCTTTGTATTAAAAGTATCCCTACCAAATTTGTTGAAATTTGATAAAAACTGAAGCCGTGCATAGAGGACATACAAAAAACAAACTTTAAGAAAAATATATATGTAGATAACACGACTGTGGAAAAAATTACATTTAAAAATAATTTCGATAATTAATAATTCTACATAATAATTTTCTTAGTTTAATAATTTTGTGTAAAAACACATTTTAAAGATATGTATTAAAAATTCTTAATGAATTCAATCTTTCCAGTCTTAAAATATTAAACTGATCGTGTATCATTTGAAATTTATTGTTAGAATTACAAAATATTGCATTAAAACAAGAAAATAAATTTTGATGCCTTAATTAAAATTTAAAAAAATTATAGAATGCATTAAATAATGTTTATTTTGCATCTAAGTGTTGATTTTGCTCTTGTTACAGTACATTTCAAAATTAAATTGTTGATATTTAAGTTACACATTTTATATTTTATTATTAGAAATAATAGAAATTTTTATCATTAAATTTAAGATTTAAGTTTATCAATGAAAAGTTGTTTCCAATTTTTCAGTCAAAAGTATCAATAAAATGAATGACAATAAATCAATGCAATTCAATATCAATAAAGAGATACTTTCCATGTAATTCAATTTATTAGAATATTAAAACTATTTTATCCTTTAACAATAAACACATTTTTGATCGAATAATTAAGAAACAGTGAAATTTTAATTCTTAAATGCACTTAAAGATTTTGTTACTTATTATCCCTTAATGGTTTTATCTCATTACTATTAGTTTAATTAACAGCATACTAGAGTTAACATTAATTGAATTATTCTGTCTAAATTTAATTAGAGCTGTTATTTGAATTCCATGGTTAAAAAAGAGAAGTAACTGCTCTTTTTTAA
The DNA here is from genome assembly GCA_021605075.1 of Caerostris darwini. Lineage (NCBI taxonomy): Eukaryota > Metazoa > Arthropoda > Arachnida > Araneae > Araneidae > Caerostris > Caerostris darwini. The sequence continues at coordinate 107,340 of BPLQ01008578.1, forward strand.
ATAATGAACTCAATTATTTTGAATTTTATACAATTAACACTTAGTAACATTTTATGAAGCTAGATTCTAAAGTATTTTAACACGAATGATAAAAATTTGAAATAAAAAACAATTATTTGGATGTATAATGAGATTTGCATTTAAATCATTATAATTTTTGTTCTTGATTTTTGAATTATTTGAATAAAATTAAAAATTTACTTTTCTTCATTTTATATCAAATTTAAAAAAATATTACATTAAAAACAAGAAAAATATTTAAGTTAAATAAAAACTGTGCTTAACTTATTTACAAACTACTATTATTAATTTAATCAATATTTTGAAATTAATTTCATGAAGTTATTTTATTATTTAACCCAGATGTGGGAAATTGGAGTCAGAATCAGGAGTTGGTTTAAAAATCCGATTCCTAGTTCTTTTTTTTTTTTTTTTTTTTTTAATATTTTTTTTCTTCCAAAATTCTAGGAATTAATGTTAAAATCAAATTTTAAGGAAGCAATTCAATTATAATTTTCAATAATACAATTAGTGGTAAAAGCAATTACATCTTTTAGCAACATACCATATAAGTGCTACAAACTTTTTCTCAGTACTGAGGCTTATAAAAGTTATTTTGGATCAATAACGAAAGAAGATCTTATAGAAGTTTATCTATTATTACGAAAAATTAATATTTAATGTATTACAAATATAGAATGAGCCTAAAATGTTCAATTTTCCTTTGCATAAGCTTAAAGCTATTTTGTAATACTTTGGTACTTATTAATTTGGAACTGCTATTTTTGCAAGATAAATGTAAATTTTGTGAGTATTTTTAGAGTTATAAATATGTCTTAAATTAGCGTAAATATTACCCCTTTAAATCTGTACAAAATATATGAAAAAACTGTTTTATAGATATATAAATTCAAAAAAGCCATTAAATTTATTTCAAAAATTCCTTTAAATCTATTAGTAAAGATCATGGTAGATAAAATTACAGGAAAGAGTCAGGAGTCGGGAATTTGTTGGCCGATTCCAAATCCTTATTTAATCACTTAAAAGCATATAGCAAATTGCATGCAAAACACTTGTAAAAAAACCATTCGTACTGAGATAAAAATAGTTTAAAATTACATCAAATTATGCAGACGGAAAATATATAAATTTAAAAACGTTTTTCCATGTATTTTCTTCATTATAATAAGCTTAATTTTTTACTCCAATGCAAATTGTACATTTCTTAACAGAAAACATAATAATAATCCTTGAAAAAAAACCCCACAGAATTAATCTTTTAATATTTAATAGAATAGACATCCTCACAAGATATAATATATGCTTTAAAAAGTCAGAATTTAATTTGAAGAAGCTTTATTATATTATAGTACAATACTTCCCTTCGGTCTTAAAAATATATTTAATTAAATTTAGCTTTATTCACGAATTAAATTTTCTTACACTTCAACAGTATAATAAAACAGCTCTAATAGTGATGTAAATGGTTAAAAAATTGTTTTTAGTGTCTATAAGATATAATCTTTAAAATTTAAATTGAAACTTGATAAATAATTGAATTGAAACTGTGAATATAAAGGATAATTTGATAAGCTTAGTTTCTAAAAGTTCCAATAACTATTTGAATATTTTAATATCATTGAGAAGAAAGCAATGATATACATTGACTTCATGATTAACAATTTGATTTTAAGGATAATTTATAAACATATTTCATATTAATAATAAGACAGTTTAAGTCTTCCAAAGCCTATAAATATATAAATTATGTTATATTGGCAGATTTTATCTTGTTAAACCTTAATGGTTTATTAAGAATATTTGAATTTAAGATTTATATTAGAAATTGAGTCAATTTTTCATTTATTATAACAATGAATTAATCGCTAATCATGGCCTAAAGGTACTGTGCGTTAAATCCCAGGTTAGAATTCCTTGCAGTCACTGCTTTTAGAAGCGAGGAGACTCGATGGCGATTATGACAATGATAAAATAACCATTAAGATTTTTAAAATTACTTTTTTAATTTTAATTGTAATTGAAATTCTACAAGATTACTCCTTATTAAGCGAAAAGAAAACCACATTTTCTATTCTTTCAGACCACAATTATTTTTAAAAGAAAAAAACTTTTGCTGATTGTAATATTTTATAAACGAGTTAATATTATGTCACTGATTTTTCAAAATTATTTTTAAGTCAGTGAAACAAGCTATAATTTTGATTAAAAAAAATCAATGTGGTTGTGTTAAGCTTGATTTAATATTTCTGAAATAATTTCAGACAGCTTCTATAAATTGTGCCCCACTGTGATCGAGGGTACAATTGCTGCCAGGGGAGCGACTTACAGTGGGATTTTTTTTAAAAGATAAACGAGTGGACTAGATAGAGATTGTAATAAAGTGTCTCTCAGAGACAATTCAATTCAATACGCCACACAAATGGGAAGCGATTAATCTTAAATACCGTCCCGGGATCTTTTTTTAAATCCTCCAAAGAGATGTTTATCTTTTGAAAGTGGTCAGTTACATTGTCAAAGTACCGAAGTGAAAAAACATTGGAACTTAAAAAAGAAAAAGAAGAAGCAGAATTACCACAATGGTGATATTTTTACTGTTATCCAAAATCATAGAATTCCTCTCCTTACCATATTAATGGCCTGGTGGCTAAGTGGCTAGCGCTCTGGCCTTTGGTATCCCATGCTTCAGGTTCGAATCCTGGAGGTGGCATGGATGTCTGTGAATGGTTCGGGATCCACTTTAAATTGTAGATCCCGGTCTGTTTATCCCTCGTGTGCACAAGATGACCGTAGAGCGACAAACCAAATCTTGCCATACTTTCATTTAAGTTTTAAATTATACTTTGGAGTTAAAAGGGAGCCTGATAGCCGAGTGGCTAGCGCTCTGGCACTCGGTGCCACAGGTGTCAGAGGGGGCCATGGACATCTGTTGGAGTTCGGAATCCACTTTAAACCGGAGGTCCCGGTCTAATAGGATCGTGGAGCGCCGCGCGGGTGGTGTTCCTCGCGTCCATAGTATCTTCAAGCTACACGTTCCCCCGGGTAGTACTAAATAAGTAACGTCGGTGCAGAACTTGCTTATAGCATAAAGATAGCCGTTTAAGCATTTTCCAGCTGCATTAGAAAAAAAGTTTGGAGTTAAAACGAATCTTACTTATTTTTCGTTATCATTAGTGACCCATGGTGGACCAAGGCTGTCTGCCTACTAGCAGATTCCGGAACATGTGATGCTTTCTTTTTGCGGGATAGGATGTTCAGTCACGCGTCCAACGCTCTACAGCCATATTAGACCGAGGCCTATGGTTTAAAGGGGATTCCGAACCACTGCAAGCATCCATGGCTTCACCGGGACTCGAAATCGAAACCTGTGGCACCAAGCACTAATCACTCGGCTATCAGGTCCCATTCTTATTTTTCAGATAAGTATTAATATGAAACTTTATAATTAATTCGCAAATGCAATCTTTTAACACGGGGAAATAATTTAGACAAATTGTAAATGTATTCAGAAAAACTATAATTTTCAATGCTACACTTCTTCCCATGTCAATGGCTGATATTTAAGATTAAAAAGGGTTTCTTAATTTATTCCGGTGATATTACACGTCCATGCAGCTCACACAAAAAAGTGTTCTTTTCAGTCAGTTCTTTTTATTCATGCCAGACACATCAGTTTCCATTTAGTGCAAAGATTTATATTCGGAAAGAAAGTAATATTATTGAAATTCGCAAAAAAAAAACATTGTTTCGCTTTATTTGATTGTGATACAATAAATCACAAGGATAAATGTGAGTAGTTGCAGATGATTTGGCGTTACTTTTTCTTATCCTTATAAATTCAATTGAAGATAATTTATGATTCGTTCCGTGATGTTGTAAAGCTATAATTTTGAAAATATATATTATTAAAACATAGTTTATTTGTAAAGATAGGATTATAGATTTCTATTAATTTTAAAATTTCTGTAGGATATGCGGATTTTTAATTTCTTTGTAACTATTCATTAATTCCTCTAGTTTGTATTTAGGTAAAATATTTAGGAGGTTTACTACTATATAGCTATTATGCAGAACATAAATGTTGTTGTTTCTTATCCCCCTTGGTAGACATTTAGACCCTGCCCAAGAACTCGCATGGACTCATGGTTGAAGGAAAAGGGGGCAACTTCTGCTGTGATACAGCAACTGTAGCAACTGTCTGACTTGGCTCCGTAAGGCTCTTATAGACATATAAGATCGGGACCCACGGATTAAAGTGGATTTCGAACCACCATAAACACCCATGGTATCGCCAAGATTCGAAACCAAAACCTCTGGCACCAAGCACCAGAGCACTAGACACTCGGCCATTCAGGCCTCTAAACAGAAATGTAATTTGCAGAAATTAGATCTGTGAGCGTTTTTATATGAAAGAATATGGTATCTGTAAACCACGTTTCAACATAAGTGCGTGTAGAAATATTGAATTTAATCGGATTCGGAATTATAGATTTAATCTATTAATAAGAAACATTCCTCCCCACGCAAAACAAATATGATGAAACTACATAAATAAAAATTTAATATAAGTTAAAATTAAACGGAAGATATTATATAATTAAAAAAAATGAATAAATAAAACTAGAAACAAATCCAATTATATATTACAAGATGCATTATTTTTTAATCTGAGCATGTGATGAAAAATATAAATCTTACAAAATACTTTCATTCTAAGCAAATAGGTTTACATTCAAACGTTTAAAAAATAATTAAGTTAAATATTTGATTAGCAATTTTAGGAGTACGCAAAAGTTAAAAATTTGTATAGTACTTAACAAAGCTAACTAATCAATGATTGAAATTCTAATTGAATATTCATATTTTTTGCAGAATTAATAATTATTTAATAATTTGACTCAAAAACCATTTAATGCATCGAATTGGTATGTATTATTCTTACTCATAAATTTTTCTTAAATCAAAATGCACGTTCTTGTAAAATTTAGATCTGTAGAATTACGTGGATTAGTATAAAAATGAACAAAAATATCCGAATTTCATAGTAGAGGAATAAATTTCAATGAATAAACATAATTTGATTATATATTTTTGCGTCAAAAGAAATTATGTTTCATTGCCTGGGTCATTACAGGTCAAAACACACAATGAAAAAAAGTTAAATTCAAAGATATTTACAGTGGGTAAAAAAAGTATTGGCAATTGCCTTAATTTATTCATATTGACAAATAAATAAAATGTTATGCAATTTTAGCTGTCGTAATTAAATACATCTTAGATATATAAAAATACTAAAAATTTTATTTTAATTTGCATTTTCTACGATTTTTTCTTTCAAAAACAAAAATTTGCATGTCAAAAAAATTTTGGCAAAGTTTTAACTGCTATGCAAATTTTGTTACATTGAAGTCACTTGTTTCGACTAATAAGAAACTCTACCTGTATAAAGTCTGCAAAACTACTCCAGAAGTGTCTATGCATTATTTTGCGATTACAGCAGTAAAATGACTTCGAAATCGAAGGGAGTTGGACGTTAGTGTTAAAAACACGATTATTAGGCTCAGAAATGAAAGTTTAACTTATCGTGCTACAGGAGTGCAGTTCAATATAAGTTTATTTACTGTCAGAAGTGTTGTAAAAAAGTTCAAGGAAACAGGATCAACGGAAAATAAGACTAGAAGTGGACGACCTCGAATATTTTCTACAAGAGAAGAACGTGTCATTATTAACAAGGTTAAGAAAAACCCTAAAATAAGTGCACCCCAGATAGCTAGAGATGTTGCTTTCACTTCGCAAAAGACTTTCAGCGTACAGACTGTACGGAATGTTTTACACGAGAGAAGTTATTATGGAAGGGCAGCTAGAAAGAAACCATTCATCTCGGAAATAAATAGGAGAACGAGGTTAGATTTCGCAAAATCCCACGTTGATTTATCTGAAGAGTTTTGGAACACTGTTATTTTTTCCGACGAATCAAAGTTTAACATTTTCGGCAGTGATGGACGACGATATGGGTGGAGTAGGCCAAATACTGAATTGGAAAAGCAACATTTAACTGCTACTGTAAAACATGGTGGAGGCAGCGTCTTATTTTGGGGCTGTATGGCAGCTAATGGAATTGACAACCTGCATTTTATTGATGGTATTATAACAGCACGTACATACATTGACATTTTGTGCCATAACTTAAAAATCAGTGCCTAAAATCTTTGCTTGGGAACATCATTCGTTTTTCAACTAGACAATGACCCCAAGCATACAGCGAATTTCACCCGTGAATGGCTACTCTACAAAGCTCCTCGCCAATTGAAATCCTCACCACAATCGCCTGACATCAATCTAATTGAAAATATATGGCACCTGCTGGATCTAGAAATCAAGAAACATAAAATTTCAAGTAAAGACGACCTCAAACGTTTACGCTTGCAAGAGTGGCACAAAATTCCCAACGGTACAACAAAGATCTTAGTTTCCTCTATGAGAAATAGATTACAAGCTGTTATAGATGTAGAAGGTATGCATACAAAGTACTTGCCAGTACTTTTTTTTATCATGTAAATTTTAGATTTTCTCGTAGATTTTGACTAAAAAAAATATTTAAATGAAAATTTCGTTATATTTGTTTGTCTTTTCTCCTTCTGTAATCACTAAGTTAAAATAAAATTTGTAAACATACTTTGTTAGCTAATAAGATCATTTATAGGCAATTGCCAATACTTTTTTTATTCACTGTATGTAGATTGGCTTGTAAGATTATACTTCAATATTGGGCAGAAAAATTGTTTGAAGAAAAAAGTTGTGTCAAAAAACTGCTTTTGTGGATTTTTTTTTTTAATTGAAATTTAATAAAATTTGGCAAAAACATTTCAGTGTTTTACAAACTGGATACAAAAGAGAAACAACGAGCTTACCTTCTGTCTTGAATATACACAAAATGGAGATATATTTTTACAAAAAATTAGTTTCTTAGTTCAATGTGTGCTCAGCTTCAATATGAAGTGTGGTTCTCTATTAAGGTTCGAAAGCGATGCTTTGAATCCCAATGTTGATGTTTATTAACTCGGTGAGTAGCAAAGCTCATTGCTGCGCCATGACAGTTCGAAGACTTCGAGGTACCGGCTTAAACCAGTATAATTAACCAGCAAATATATATTGGTATAATATAATATAATTAAAACTTAAGTATAATATATTATACCAGATTATAATATATATCGCTAAAATAGACTTGTTTAAGTGCACCAATATGTTTCCCCCACAACACCCCAAACATGTTCAATCGGGTTCGAGTTCAGAGAATGTAATGATTAACTTATATGTATAACAGCCTTCTTACAAAGAAATTCTCCATCACCCCATCTCTGTGATGTCTAGCACTATAGGTTAAAAACCACTAACTGCATCTACGTAAAGATGAGCACTTGGATCTAGAAAGTTTCCTCTGTATAACTAAGCAGTTACTATTTATTGCCTCTTGAGATGTTTCACGGGTTAGTGCAGCCATCTGGAGAGATACCTATCGATACACATGAACTGAATATACTAAATTTGTTTCTTTGATGGATATGACTGACTTGGTTTGTCGCTCTATGGTCATTTTTTGCACACTTTGGGGTAATTAGACCGGAACCTACAGTTTAAAGTGGATTTCGAACCACTCACAAGCATCCATACCACCGAAAGGATTCGAACCTGAAGGTTGTGGTTCCAAAGGCCAAAGTACTGGCCAATTGATCATCAGGCCGCTGGATATGACTGAAATGTTGTGATTTCTTGAATTTCAATCCGATATTCTTCTTGGGCCATTATGTAAACAAACTTTTGACTCATAATTAAAGAGTGCAGACTTCCATTGTCTAGCATTCCAATTAGCATGTGTATCGGCACCAAATTAAACCTTTAATTTGGTGGATATGTTGAATATATGGTGGATATGTTGGCCACCCATTGCTGGATATGTTGCATATAATCCTTCTTCGTGAAGTCTTCTCCACACAGTCAACTTGAATATTAGTCCTCCAGTGGTGTTACGAAATAAGCCCTGATGTAGTTTGATGTTCTTTAATTCTTTGTAGTTATCTACAAATAGAGGTAATCTGTAGCACATTTAGTTCAACATCTTCCTCAGCTGTACCTTCTAGAAGCTAATTCTGTTCTTAAACATTCGTTTTACTAACTATTAAATACAGATGTATATGAATCATTCGTATTCGACCATCTAATTGCAAAGAATTAACTCTGGCTCTCTGTTATTCCTCCAAAAGTTTGCTATTATAGTTCTTCAGAGAAATAATATGATGTGTTTCTTATAAAAGATTATAGATTGGGTGGGGCCTGATGACCGAGTGACTAGCGCTCTGGCGTGCTGTGCCACAGATTTCGGGTTCGTGTCCCGGCGATGCCATAGATGTTTGTAGTGGTTCGGAATCCACTTTAAACCGTATGTCCCCGTTTAATATGACTGTAGACCGGAATTGAGCGTAGGACTGACAACCCTAGTCCTTAAAAAGAAAAACATGCCCTGCCTTGAAATCTGCCCCTAGACAGCCTTGGCCCACCATGGGGCTGTTGCACCACTAATAATGATGACAGATTGGGTATAACTAATGAGTACATATAAAGCATAGGAACTTCACTGTGTAGTTTGTTACAAAAACGGCAGACGCTTTTAATGCCTATTTTTTTCCACTTGCCCACTAATTTACATACTATATTTTGATGTAGCAGTACAGCGTATTTTTTTATGAAAATGCACTTATTTTTGAACACATATTGGACATTTTCTGATTTTTCCTTGTTTAATGAAAAGCAGTGTATATGACTAATAAACTAAATTGTACTTAAAACAAGCTTAAGACTACTGGTAGTAACTTAAAAACATCATTGCTGTAAAATGTAATAGAACTAAAAGAGGCGGATCTTAGACAATTATGTACAAAGTAACTGACCTCTTTATTCCATCGAAAGTAATCCACTATTTGAACGGAGAAGACATGTGATCGTTCGCTTATCCTGTGCCCTGACCCTTAAGGGCTCTTCGGGGTGTTACAAAACAGGAAATGAAATCCCGTTAATCTGTCATCTGTGCCCTACCTTCAAGATAGATGACAGCGATTTGGTTTTATTGGAGTCTCTTGGACACATTTAGTCACTCTTATGACTCAAACGAGAGTAGTAGAACGGGATTTCTTTTGAAATTTCTTAACTTCTCGGAAGAGCTTTTTCTTAAATAAAGAACCACAGTAATTTCCTCACATTCAAATCATGTTATTTTAAAAATTATTATAAATTTAGAGTTAATTTTCACTACTGAACCTTAACACAAAATATTTCAAAATGGTAGAAACTCCTTTAATAATAATTTATTGAAAGAATCAGTGCTAAATTAGAAATTGTTAAAAATATTTTGTCATTTAAAATAAAAAGGTACTTAGTTTATATTCAGAATTAACCAGAATGGTAAATTTTTAATTTAGAATTAAATAATAGGATACAGATAATCATTATTATAATCAATCAAATGAATTAAAAGTATTCAGGATTAAATTTTTAGAGCAACTGATGATTGAATATAATTACAGATTAAATTATCATAAAAGATACAATAGATTTCTACCATTTATTTAGTCTCAGAACAAATAAATGAATGAATTATAGAAATTAATAATTATATATATATTTAAAATATGACAGAAAGTTTTTAAAATTTTTGGAAAAAAAAAATGAAACATTAGTTATTACTATTTTTAGGAGTTTCTTTAAAAATATAAATTCCCCGATTTTGTTATAATTAAACTAAGCTAAATTCTTGCCATCACGTTTTCAATCATAATAGCATAAATCAGGAGTCAGAGACTTCTGTTATCTAAACTAAGATTCAACTCCAAAGAATCACAAAAAACCTGAATATTTGGCTAAAATATTAAAATACATCCACATCTAACTCGGGGAATTTTTTACAAAACTCCAGAAAATAAAACTTATTAACTCTTTTATTTAGATTCACTTCCGTTCAAAGCAGTATCTTCGCTTGTAATCATATTAACATAATTCAGGAGGCTAAGACTTCTGTTATCTAAACTAAGATTCAATTCCAAATGACTACACTGATCACTGAAAAGCTGAATATTTGACTAAAGTACTAAAACACGTACACATATAGCTGGGTGCACTTTTTGCATTGCTCCAGAAAAATACAAATTATTTCTTTCATTTAGATTAATTTCTGTTGAAGGTAGCATCTTCGCTTTCTTCAACTCTGCCATTAGCATTCTCGATCTATTAGATTTTTTCTGATTTCTCCACATTTTTGTACAGATCTACGCGTTGCTATTCATTTATAATCAATTCTGATCTGATTGAATATTTGTTTTTCTTAGGCGGCATTATAAATTTAACAATAAAAACCAACGTGAAGTTCAACTAACTGTGAGACAGGCAGGCACTGACTATCAAATTTCGAACAACCGGAAACGGAGAGTGGGAATTCAGGTCAGGGGTCTTAAACTCCAGCAATACAGCAGTTTTTTGTTTTGTTTTGTTTGTTTCGCTCTACGATCATTTTGTGCACACTTTAGGCTAATTATACCGGGACTTACAGTTTAATGTGGATTACAAACCATTAACAAACATCCATGTCACTTCCAGGATTCGAACCTGATGCTTGTGGTATAAAAAGCCAGAGAGCTAGCCAATTCGTCATCAGGCCGCGACAGTACAGCAAAGCAAAAAATAACATCAATCATCAGAAATTCGCCAACCACAAAGAGCCACATTGACATAAAACTAATTTATCCCAAATTGCGAACTTTTTAAACTAATATGGATCCAATTTCTTTTTTTCCCCCAATTTTTTTCTGGTTGATCTAGGCTTTGTATTAGAAGTATTCCTGCAATTTTGGGGAAAATCTGGGTGGAGGAATGATAGGAAGACGCACATGTATACTTTGAGTATATATATAGAGAGAGATTATCCCTTTTATTAATGAGTCTATATATATATATTTCTAGAAAGTCTGTATATATTATTGGGAAATTTAAAATATATGATTGAGGAATTTTCTGCAGCCTATTTCCATTTATTTTATTTGATTCTTAATACCATTACCATTTGATTCATTTTACCATTATAGTTGTAGGGTGACATTTTTAATATTAAATATTGTTTGTTAATTAAAGAAGTCAACGAAGCCCAGAATATATCACATTAAAAATTAAAACATCGAACAATAAGTTCGCAGAAAATTGAATACAATTCTCAAAAATGAATCGTGTGTTTCCCTTTTTTATGAATAAAAAAAAAAGTTAAGTTAGTATTTAAAAAAAAAAAAAAAAATTCCCATTAGATTATGTTTTGCATTAAAATTTACTTTTGTCTTTGAATCAACGACTCTGGAAGAATGTCAGCTTATATGTTTGGTCATAAAAAGGCTAAATTAACTCAAATGGCTACAGATTTTCTTTTTTTTTTAATCTCATAAATGTAGCCATTATATAGTATAAGGCTTTAAAAAGTATTGTATGCTTAGAAATTTGAATAAAAGGATATTAATGTTTCGACAATGAAATGAGAATGCTCTGAGGCGTATGCTTTTTTTTGTTTAGATAATTGAAATTTATGGTACATCATACAATAATTATGACCAATAATTCCATTCTATAATATCAGATAAAAAATTATATATGAAACAAATGCTGCAATATCAATGTGTGTCAGGAGTTTAAGTTAACCTTTGACAAATCCCTAAGAATTGACATGATTTAAAGAAGTGGTACTCAATGTCTTAGGTTAAACTGTCTGTGGCCGATATTTATTTAAATTTAGATTTTTCCTCCTATTCTAAAGTTAAGCAACAGTTCTATTCAGATAACTGTAACTCTATAGTTTATTATAATATTGCACGTGGTTCCTGGTCTCATATTTAATGGTTATAAATATAATTTGCTTCAAAAGCTGCTTCATTATGCAACTATAATTTGATCTGGATACATATAAAGATTACATAGATACTTAGTGGTTACTTTCTTTTCATCTCATATGCCAAAATAATAAATCGAAGAGCAATTACAGAATTTTAGGATTGATGACTTTGGTAGTATTTTTAGTAGGTTTTTTTGGCTTTTTTTAGGATTCTGGTCTTTGGTACCACAGCCTTCAGATTCGAATCCTGGCGATGGCGTGGATGGTTGTTAGTGGTTTGGAATCCACATTAAATAACGGGTACCTAACCTGAAATGTGCATAAAATAACAGTAGAGCGACAAAGCAAACCATCTAAAACTGACGGTAATTATTCGTTGAGAAGTGTTTCTACAGATAAATCGGAAATTGCTTAGTCAATATACAATCTTGTAATCTGTGGAAATTGCATATTCTATGACATTCGTATTAAATAAATATCATATAACTGCACCAAAAATTTACTGTAACAAAACATACTGCCGGTGGAGATAATAATAACTTTCATTCAGAAAAAGAATAAATTTCCAAATGCAACATCACTCTAGTCGGTGTCTTTAATTTTTGCAAGTGTGCTAATTTAATTAATTTATTTAAGGAATTTTTTCATCTAAAATTTCAGCAATTTGCAAACGCTCTGGCCTTTGGTACCACAGGCTTCAGATTCGAATCCTGGCGATGGTAAGGATGGTTGTTAGTGGTTTGGAATCCATGTTAAACAATAAGTACCTGTCTAATTAACCTAAAGTGTGCATAAAAATGACCGTATAGCGATAAACCAAAACATTAAAACTGTTATCTAGCTCTACGACTACGACAAAATCTACAGTAATATTCTATCACATTTATCACAGTGACAATAAAGTTATTCTGAAAAAGCACACCAACGTGATATTTTATTCATTACCAGCACCAGTTCTAACAGAAAATGATGATTATTTCAACCAATATGAGTAAGTTTGGGATAAGGTCCTTTCGTACAAGAAGAAAAAACTTTTAAACTATAATAGGTGAAAAATATGCATGAACCAAATTCTTTTAATCCTATGAATATAGTTTCCAAATAACTATCCCTCGCCTACTTTATTTCATCACACTTCGATATTTCCTTAACTTCGTTTCCATTCACATTTGCAGATAAAAGTCCCTCAAACTGAAACAACCAAAAAAAATTGGCGAGTTATCGAAAAAGGCGGAATATAAACGACAAAATCTTCGCACTAATAAATCGCCAACCCACTCTTCGGAAACTTGATCATTCTATCACTATTTGTGTGTGTGCGCTGCAGCGTACATTAATTCTGGTCCTGATAAAGCGAACTCTCGGTTGCAGGTGGTGTCCTGAGATTTAATTAGACGCAGGTGTCTTTTATGCAGGGGTTCTAATCACATCACTTGGTGAAAAACATAATTCTTAATTGGGTTCTAATGTGCGCCTCATTATCACTTATAGTGGAAAGTATAGAAAAAAGATTAGGAGGTGGTAGTTGGATGATGAGATTTTCAAAATTTGTTGTAGTTTCATTTGCTTGTGTTTTTAATTTGATTACATTTTAAAAAATATGCTTTAATTTAACTTTCGTAATTTATAATAAACAAATGATTTTAATAATGACAAACAAATGATAACAAGCCACAAAGTATAATTTGTTTTGAAAATCCTGTAATTGTTACTAACATTTTAATGTTGGACAAATATGTATTTAGGTTTTAATTCATTATTAGCGTCTCTTTAATTATAATCTATACACAGAAATAATGTTAATTGTTGTGTCTGACTTTCTAATTTAAAAAGATTAGTTATGCTTAACATTATGCTTTAAACTACAATTATTTCTTTAATTAATAATTACTATTATTATTCTTTTAAATAATTAAGATAAATTTTCTTGTAAGGATCATGTTGAATTGCTAAAAATTCTCAAAAATCGATAAAATACCAGCCACTTAGCTGTTTTTTAGTAAGTCCTAATAGAAAGTTTTAGTACTGTGAAATTGATACAGTTAATAAATTTTAAAGCCTGAAAAATTAAAAGTAAACATCTTTTATTATGACATATGATACATCAGAAGATATGAAGTAAAAGCAGGCGTAATTTTTAAAATGTAGCAAAAATATTCAGTATGAGTTCATTACTAAATGATAATGTTCCTTCTTCTAAAATATCCTTAAGTATTACTTTGTTTTTGTTATGATTTTAAGTATTTCATTAAGATTTTATTTCATGTTTACTAATACTAAAATACACTGTCAGCTGGTATAACTGCTCCACCTAAAACGAAAAAAAAATTTTTTTTTATTGTACACGTACAGCATGGAGAGAGGAAGACATGATTCAATTGACGTAATTCTGAGGTTTCGGAGCATGCAGAAATCAGTACTCAGAGAAGTTGCTTCTAGTAGCTCTAATCGGTTAGTCATCGAGTTGAAGAGTTGGAATGGCAGGTACAGGTATAGCATCTCAAATGGCTTCAACTTTAGACTAGAGTTCATCAATTGTCCTGGCTGACAAGTAGTGTCATGTCAGTCGATGAATGTGGTAGATAATATAATATTCATATACTGTATCGAAGGAGGCTAAGACAGTATAGGTAACATTATAGCATGCATTAGATATCATGATGGAGGTCTGGAAGACAGGACAGATGTACAGGCTTGAACAAATCAGAATTGTGAAACGGCTATCGAAAAGCAGATTAGCAATAGATGATAGAGATGAAAAATGTAGCAATGCCATCATATATTATCAATCTAAGTTCTGGAGAAGACGAATGGATGCTGACAATGGTCGTTTCCCTCAGATCCGAGATTGGTTTTGAAGACAATGCCACTCTTGTTATCATGTTCTTCGTTGACAGATGATTATGCTGCATTCTTCATGCTAATGTTTATTATTTCAAAAAGAAAAACTAAATTTTTACTTATGGTACGTGACGTAGGTGTAAAGATTGTGTAAACGGTGTGCCTATCCATTTAAGATCCAATGAGATTTTGCATGGCATTATGAACAGTCCAGTTGAACACGTGAATTTCATATTTTCATTGAGAGCCAAGGGATCCCAACCAACGAGAGCAGAAATATTACTGAATGTGATTACATTCACGATGGACAACGATTAAATTCCTTACACTTTACAATAGGAGTTCCTCTTTATTATTTATTATACGAGACATAGCATGACTTTTTGACATGAATACGATTTCTGTCCGAGAAACCTGTTTGTAAATTTTTATATATAGGTGACGTTACACTTACTCTATTTTGCATTTATAAGAGTAAATACTGAAACTGGTGAAACAAAGTTACAGAACTGAAATAATCGATTTTAAACAACATACAGATGAGTCTGAGCAAGAGTCACGTGTAACCTGAACTACTTTTATTGATTTTTCTAACTTCATCCAAGTTATTGTCAATTTTTTTTTACTTGAATCACAGGGAACATTTTTTTATTTGAACCAAATTTCAATATTATTTTACATCTACGATTATGTATAAATTTAATATTGTTTTAATGTTTAAAAATAAGTGCTTTTATTTATTCTTACAAATATTTTAGGACTCAATTTTTGAAGAAGCATTTTAATCCGATTTGACATATGGCATTTTGTATGGCACAACATAATTAAAATTGCCCCTTGTACTATAAAAGAACGCCAACCAACCAACCTTTGCAAGCATTCATTGAAATGATAATCATTTATAATGCTATTCGTTTTTACATGCTTGATGAATTTTAGAGTTAAATTCGTAATGTTGCATGTTATTGTTTAAAGTATAACAGTTTTAAGAGGGACAAGTGTAGATTGTTTATGAAGCATTTATAACACTTTTAATAATAGACAAACTCTTGTGACCAATCTGAATTTTTTCTTTCATAATCATCGAAATCGTATATTAATCAGCAATAACCTGTCTGCCGAAATTTGAGTTATTTTAGAAAGCATCTGTTTGTATGATTTTATCTGAATTAATCCAGTAAAAATGTATGTTTAGAAATAATGAAATAATTTTTTACATTGAAAGGAAAAAAATGTTTGCGGAACTACAATACAATAATTCTTCTACCTCATACTCCACTAGCCTTTATTCAAGCTTACCATTCTTTATTTGATAAATATTTTCTTATGAACCTGAACGTAGAAAATCATTTCAAATATATGAATACACTATACGTTTTTCATTAAAAAAAATATATAGAAAATACGTAACGAAAATAGGAATCATTTCGAGGTTGAAATGTTCACTACCGATGTAATATAAAAATAAAGAAATGTCTGAGAGTAGAAAAAAAAGAATTTATAAAGACGAATAAGAATTTTTTCCGTCTATCTACTCTTTAAAAAAAAAAAAAAAAAAAAAAACCTTACATCAAACGGAATCGAGATTTGCAGTTCTAATAAATATAAGAAAAATACATTTTAGAAAGAAGAAAGTTTCTTTTAAAAAAAAAATTATTTTGTGTTTGACTTCAAGTACATAATAAAATAAATTTCAAATTTTGACATATTCAGTTTGGTCAAATAAAACAAAAAAGCACAAAAAGATCACTTATTTACCATCTTTTTAAATTTAAAAAAAACCCAGATAAGTATTTTCTTAACATTATGTTTTTCTTCTTAAACATATCCGAAAATTACTACATATTTATCAACAAATCGATTTTTAAGTATCATTTTACCCACTCATCAATTGATGGCTGTAATTTTATAACATTATATATTTAATTCTGCTTTTAAATATTGAATTCATTATTGTAACCGTGCTTCTTCCTATGTACTGCAAGAGTTGTCTGTGGCATTCAGGAGAAATGGTCAGTAGGCCTCGAGACTCTCACCCGAGAGGAAGTACTACTGCGCAACCGCCGCTACGGCTGAAAAGCACAGAATACAGGGCCGTCACGCGCTTCTGTTGAGAAGCGTTTAGTTTGCAATCTCTCATGCAGAGAGGAAATATATTTAACTCAACTTTGTGTTTTGTTTGTTGGTCTACAGATTCTCACCCAGAGAGGAAATATATTTCGCGCGTTCAACGCGTACCTGAGTATCTTTATTTTCGGCTTAGAAGTAGAATCCTTCCACGAATCTTTAATTACCTATCTTTAAATGTGATAAATATTGTCTGCAGTTAATTGTACGTGTGTAAATAAAGCTGCGAGTTCTTCAACCTGTGTTTTCGAGACGGGAAATGCTTGCTTTTTTTCAGGGTAGGGTTGTCAGCCATACAGCCAACGCTCTACAGCCATATTATACCGGGACCTATGATTTAAATTGAATTCAAGATCACTACAAGCATCCATGGCACTGCTGGGACGTGAACCCGAAACCTATAACACCGAGCGCTAATTATACAAAATGTATTATACAAATTATACTGCTACTATACAAACCCCTTGTTAGGGTTATCTGAACTCTGCCGTAGGGCATGAATTCAGTTGAAATGTATTTACCATAGGTACGAACATTGTAATAAATACATTTCCGATTGAAATACAAACAGGTGGATTAACATTGTTTCCTACAAAGGTAGGTGGGAGGCGGGGGAGAGGAAAAGCATTAGAGACAGTTTCAAGCACGCATTAGAGTATCGTATGGGTGAAAACACGAAAAACTACAGGCAGGCAATCAGAATATTGATGCGGAATTCTATCATAATTTTTATCCAATTATAATTTTTATCTTATAATTGGAGTAATATCTATTGTATACAAAATATTTTCAGAAAACAAACTTTTTTACTCAATTGAACTGTTATAAAATTGTATTACATGTATATGAATACACACAAACAATATATATGTTCTATGAGTATATATGCATGAATATATGAATATAAGCTAGAAAACAATGACAATAAAAGTTTTGAAAATAAATATTTATTGCTTTGCTTTATTTCATAAAAATACAATTAATACTTCTTTCTGGACTAGTATACATAACAGTAAAATAAACTTGTAACATAAAGCCTTTTACTATTTAAACAAGATTCTATCATAAATCTATTCTTATACAAATTTCGTGATAATCATATTTACACCTTATTTATATCAAATTTTCAATATTCTTCAAGATTAAACAATGAAAATTAAAAAAAAAACAATACCATTCTAGGATACAAGGACATAGATAGAAATACATAATATGAAAAGCATTTCACATCACAAAACATCAGCTAGTATTGAAAAAAAATTTAAAATAATGAAATTGAACGCAAATATAACTTTAATAAATACACGAACTAAATACAGGTAATTGAAAAAGAATGAATTAGGTATAGCTGGTTTTGATTCTAAAAAAATTCTTAGTGAGAAAAATAAAACCTTATTGTGATTTTATCTAATGACAAACGAGAGAAAATTTTCATTACTAAAATTGACATTTAGTAAATTAAAGGAATCAGACATTCAAAATCATATTCTTGTGTTTTAATCTATAAATTTCCTACATTTATATAGAATAAATAAATAAAAAATTTGAATTATTTTCAAGATCAGAATAGGTCTTAAAAACAACTGAATTTTAACATTTGATTATAAAAATTTACGCATAAAATTCAAAGATAGATAAAAAATAATTCAGTAATACTTTTTCTTAAAAAAAAATAATTAAAATTTGTAATTAAGATCACAAACTTACCATTCTAGCATTTTTTAAATGAATAGTTAAAATAATATTTAGAATTTTTGATACAAATGATTGATATTGCTCATTAAACAAAAATCTTACATTATTGCTGTATAATATATAATGTAGCGCAAAATTTCTGAGCCTACTATTAGCATTTTTATTTTATTAAATGTTCTGCTATTAGTGAGGAAGAAACACGATAATGTGGTGTTTTGTAAGCTGCCCTTACGAAAATTCTATCGCCCAAACAATACACCCTTTTGCTTATGAAAAAAAAAAAAAAAATTCATGATATAATTTGCTATTACACAAATTTTTGTTCATTCACCATTTTATTATAGATCACAATCATATTAATAAATTATTTTAAACTATGCTTATAATGAACAATCATATTAATAAATTATTTTAAACAATGCTTATAATGAACAAGCACATTAAAATTTATTTTAAACTATGCTTATAATCAACAATCATATTAATAAATTATTTTAAACTATGCTTATAACGAACAATCATATTAATAAATTATTTTAAACTATGCTTATGATGAACAATTATATCAATAAATTATTTTAAACTATGATTATAATGAACAATCATATTAATAAATTATGCTTATAATAAACAATTATATTAAAAATTATTTTAAACTATCCTTGTAATAAACACAATCATGTTAATAAATTATTATAAACTATGTTTATAATGAACAACAGGACATTGCAGAAACAGTACATGCAAACAGTGACAATAAAACTGAAGTGAAATGATGCTTTCTTTTAGTAGTTTAAAATAATTTTGAGTATATCTTTTAAATAATTTCTTTTGGTCTACCCAAATAAAAGAAATAGAATATCATATAATGTTTAATAATATGCCATTTAGCAATTTGAAAATTTATTATCAATCAAATTATAAAGGGTGTGCATACATTATTGGACCCATTTTAATGTCATACGAATGAAAAAAAAATTCAGGCCAATATTTTTTTTTCATTAACAAAAATAAACAAATTTTATTTTATTTATTCAATATGATGTTTGTCTATGTGTTGACTGAAAGAAAGAAAAGAAATAAGACGTTTAACTAGCTCTTACATGTTTATCGGTAAGTAATAAAAAAAGTTATCGTATAGTAGAAAGTTCTGCGTAATATAATTAGATGAATTTAAATTAGTTCTTTAAGTTGAAAGCAAATAAGTTAGAATATGAATGTCAAAAAAATTTAATTTACTCGTTAACACAACATTCAAAAAATTATATGGGCTGGCGAATGCAATATAAAAAAAAAGAAGAAGAAGTAAATTGAACTATGTAGGTTTTGAGATATTGCTCGCTTTATTTGGCTATTCCCTATGGAGTTATACTGAAGATAGAGTAAACAATATTTTTGCAATGAATTTAAATTAACTTCAAAGATGTCCCTTAATTATTATAACTTCAAAAATATTAGAAAGAACTCGGTATTCAAAATGTTCAACGGCCAAATAGCAAAATAGGTACCGTTGGGATTTGGCGACTTTTTTGTGGCACCAACTGAGCGATAAGTCTCCAAATGTGGTAATCCTGTTTCTTGTACTTTTTACAATTCACTCCACATAAAATCTCAACCCGTTACTTGGCGAAAAGAATTTTGGACGCCAAATCCAAACGGATCCTTTTCTGCGATTTTATCTGTTCGACTAACTGTAAAGGGAAATTGCATATAAATTTATTATAGAGCTGTCATTCAAATAATTAAAACACATTATTCCCATGCGGTTTTAAATTCATTATTTTTTTTTATAATGAAATCAAATAAATGTAATAAATTATACACACCTTTCACTGTTTCTCTTAAAATTCTTGAATTATTCAAATACAATGCTCTTTTAAAAAATTCAAGAATTTTTAAAGAGCTACACGAGGATAAGAGAATTTCACGAATATTGGCGACGATAAATCAAACATTACATGTATTTATAACAGAAGAGATATTAAAAAATACCATAAAACTATGACATAGCATATTTCATGCAAGAAAAATAAATATAATAACTATTTTTAATTAATTAAATTTAATGCAAACAAACGACATTTAAATTAAAATTATTTAATCAGTAAGTAATATAATTTAAGAGAATTAAAATCATAATTTCAAAAAAAGAAGAAAATAGATTTTAAATTTAAGGAATACGAGAAGAAATAGTTGAGAATAGAATAGAATGTATTAAATATTCGAAAAAACGTAACACAAAAATTAGAACATATAATTTTAAAATATTATCGAAAAATATAAGAGGCTTAATTTACTCACGAGAATCATTTAACATCGAAATTCTCTTTATTAGACAACTTAAATCAAACAATTTGTCAAATAAGCTAAAACGACTAGATTAGCAATAAAATAAATCAATTTATTCAAAAGACTTCAAAAATATATAACAGGACTAGTAATTATCTAAAATATAGCATAAAACATTGCACAGTGATGAGATAAACAATTTTTGAAAATTTAATCACAGATATAAATAACTTAATTTTAGACAACACAATACAATTAAATGATTTTCAAAATTTTTACATTTTATTACAATCAAAAATGAACTAACAAAATATACAATATCAAATAATCTTTGTGACTTTCACTGAATACTTTTATATCCTGTCTTAATTATCAGGAATTATTATATAAGGAAAACTCAAATCTACTGCATATGCATATTCGACTAATCTGAAGTTCTGACGTCATGGTTGGGTTTGGCGCTTTACGCGCCAAGCACGAAGATCATATTCTAGACCTTGGCCTGATAAAATGCTTCTATCTTGGTCGATATAGCTAAAGTACTTTAGTAATCAAAATTGCGATTGATTGATTTATATAAGCTATATATAATAAAGATTTAAAATAACAAATTTAAACTGACATGTGAGCTCGTTTGAACGAGCTAGAAAAGTTTTTAAAATTAATAGAATTCTGTTGCAAGTAGAAGAAACAATCGACAAGCATTTTAATGTTGAAATTACCCTAATTCAATGTCTTTTATTCTACTTGTAACATAATTTTATTAATTTTTAAAACATTCTTTCTAGCTCGTTCAAACATTGTATACGCTAAGCATTTAATCGCAAACACAATAGTGACGTCAGAACACTTGATTCAAACAATAATACTAAAGAACAATAATGTAAAACAGGTTCATTCTCGTAAAAATCAAGTTTATAAAAATACTGAAATAATTGTGATAATAAATACTTTAAAAAATATTTTATATACAAATAAAAAGCACCAAAAATAAAAATAAATATAGAATTTTTTTTTTTTCAGTAATGAAGAAATTCGTCAGTGTCAAATATTTATAAATTAATATATTATGCAAAAAACATAAATAGCGCTAATTTTATATTTCTATTGAATGATTTTTTTAATTTTAATTATATATATATTTTTTTCTTATTATAATCATATATTTTTACAAGATTAAGAGTCAATGTTCATTCTGGTAGGCATTCCCAAAACCAAAAAAAGTGTAATTTGATTTTATTGAAACTTCACTATTCATAAATTTTACATTCTTTAAAAAAATTAATTTCAAATTTGATAGATATTGGCTTGAAAACAAGGTCTTTTGGTTTCAAGATGATCAGTAAGGATGATTTGACAAGCAAGTGGACTAGTTCCAACTATGTAAAAATAAGAAAAAATAAATTTCGTTCATTGATATACTTGTCTATTGTGTATGCTACATGGCTATGGTTATTATGATTTGTCTATTCAATGAATTTTCACTTGTTTAGGCGAATGAAGATATTCACTGACTTTTAGCGTCAGACATCCAAATGCTAAATGCATTTTCTATGTGCTTAACAGTCAGTCGAAAGGTTTTGCAACTCCTCAATAACCCTGGAGAGGGGAAAAAAATACTTTCTGAGATGCAAGTAAGTCCACTTATTTATGAAACAAAAATAATTTTGCTGAAAATGGTAAATCAAATGAAGATAAAAATTAAATTGTAATTTATTGAGATTCTTAAAAAGATTAATCTTTGATTGATTCATACTTTCATCAATTTAGATCTGATTTATTTTTGCTCACGAAATAATTAAACTTTACAATTAATATACATGCGCCGATATAGTGAAATGGTAAAAGTGATTGCAAATATTGTCATTTCAGTCTCTCGTTGAAAATCTTGAAGGTTTAAACAGAATGATTATAATAAATAGCTACCTTTCCAACGAGAAGATTTTCAATATAAGCCCTATGTCCAACGAAATTGCATAACGTGGTGTTATCGGAACCACCAATGGAGCCATCCAATAGACTGCGTGCGACGTTCACCTCATCCAGCAAAAGCGTAAAGTGAGCTTGGAAGCTGTACTGTCAAAATGTTATACTACGATGCTAACAAGGCTGTCTAGTTGCGCATCATACTTCAGGACAGAATTGTTCTTGAGTTTGAAACGAAAGAATGGAGATTTCGTCCCGACGAGCATAGCTGGAGTTTCCTTCAGCATAAATCTGAAATACATAAATATAAAATATTAAAAATTTTATAGAGTCCAAAGAACGTACTATTTCAAAGTCAAAGATCCTTTATGATTATGACTCCACACTTCGTCCCCGTACCTAGGGCTACGTAGACCCCCACCAGTTAGAAAGGTGAGGGGGGAACATCGGTTGATCTCGTACATACCAGGAATAGCTCACCAATGAGTGAAGGAGCACAGCTGTGCATGCACTTTTAGGTGTTATGTACTTTTTTTGGTGTTAGATTCTCGGAGGACTTTTAGGTGTAATTTTAGATGTTAAGACTTTTAGGTATGAACAGTTCCTTCCGGTAGGAATTTAGGTGTTTCTTTTAGGGGTTTTTAGCGCCCCGCAATTACGTTTCGTATGAAAGAAAACCGGAAAAACCCCTACCAAGCAGCCCGACTATCAATACGAAATTCATTGCCACAATCGCCATATAGACTCCTCGTTTCTGAAAACAGTGACTAAATCAATGTTCGTCAGCGGATTCGAGCCTCAGCCCTGCTGCACACTAGCTGCGCATGTTGCCACTGGACCATGAGTCGGGCTGATTCTTTATGATTAAAAACAAATTAGAGGGCATTAAAAAAAAAGTTTAGAATATTAGCGATGTCTACACTTAAGATACAATTAATAAAGATTTTTAAGAACCCCAGGACTTTTTGTAAGTGTAGCTAAACTTCACAAAATACTACCATTTAAAAAAGCCCGATGATGCAATGCAGTTGATTAACTGTTAACTCGAAAATTTTCCATTCTGTAACACGTTGTTTTTAATGTAATCGATTCAGTTTGGAGAAATTGGTATATGATAATTTTTTGTAGAGATCTAATTAAAATATTTGAAGATATGAGAGTTCAAAAGTGGATTTTCCCAATGCACATATTGAAAAAACTTGAATTCTAATTAATATATATTTTAAAAATTTTCCATCTATCAAAAGAGAAAAAAAAAAAAAAATTTCCAAAATAAAAAGATAATTTTAATTAAAAATACTGTAAATATTTTTAAAAGTCATTAAACACTAAATACCGTTACGAAAAAATAATTAATTTTAACTTAGAATTTTAACACGGTTGACTTTATAATGTCGTCATCCTTCGTATAAATGTTTTTTTTATAATTATTATGGAAAGGTTTTGAAATTTTGATGAAAATATCAATTAGGGACATGATTCCAAATTTAAAAAAAAAAAAAAAAAAAAATTCATTATAGACCGATTTTTGTGCAAACAAGTTTTAAGCTGATGGCGGTAGATTATGTTCGGAAAGCGGAAAGTTTACAAGAAAATAATTAAATTCGTTTGCTTAAATTTCAATTTCAAATTTATTTTATTTTATTTTTTTTTTGCCTTTTTAGTTAGATTTAGTAATATTTATTATATTTTTTGAAAAATTATATAATATATTTTGTTAATATTTATTATTCTTTAGTTCTACATTTTTCTAAAAGGAAAAACTATCATAATTTAACTGAATACAATATTAATAAATAAAACTATAAAAATATAAATAATTTTAATATGTTTATTAATGTTGTATGCTTTAAACACATTTTGTAATAAAAAAGTAATGAATCCTTTGTTTAACTATAACTATTAGAATAACAGTTTGTTTAAATTAGAATTAATATAAAATTAGTTAAACACATTATAATATGTTGTTTTTTTAAATTATAGCTAAAAAAAAACAAAATAATCTTTAAAACTGTTCACCTATATTACGGAGTTATATATAGTTTAATTTTTATAACATGCATATATTTGATATTTTTTTACAAATAATTTACAATACTCTCACTTTTTTTTAAAATAATATACATAATATTTCAACATATTATATGAGACTAATCCTAACATCATGAGACACTTGTTAAATTGCGTTGAAAAGAAACATATGAAGGATTAAAATTAAAAAAAAAAAAGTTAACATATAATATATCTTGACACAATCAACCACATTTACACATTTTTTTTTCGTTGTACATCAGAGAACATTTTATTTCATTTATGTGTACCATAAGCAGACGAGTGGAAATTTGTATAACTCCCACCCAGTAGCCTGACTATCGATGTGAGACACAAATACAAATTATCACAATCGGCATAAAATCTCCTAATTTCTAAAATCAATTGCAAGAGAATGACTGCAATTATTGACATGGATTGATTGCATTTTTTTTTTAAGGTCCTTTGCCCATTCCCTTTTTTCAATTCCTTCTATTAGCTCACACTCTCCCTATATATATCTTGCTCAAATTTTCATTCGTTAATAAAATACTTTTTATTCATCCACTCGAGTTAAAATATATATATATATTTTTTTTAACTTGTAGTGGATGACACTTGATGTTAATACAGTTTCTTAAAATATTAATTCAGTAATTAAATTTAATTAATTAATTTTAGTTTGTTTTAGATTTAAGTTGCATGTATCTATCCATAGATGGCGCCAGATAAACTTAAAAAAATGAATGAAAATTATTTATAAAGGACTTTCTGCAATATAGTGAAAACAAGTAATATAAAAAAAAAAAACTTTCATGTCAATTTTACTTTTTTTTTCACTATGTTGCAGAAAAGTGCTTTACAGATAAAATTGAAATTTTCCTCTTACATTTGGCGCCATCTATTATTAGATATATGCAACTTAAATCTAAAAAAAAAAAACTAAAATTAATTAATTAAATTTAATTACTGAATTAATATTTGAAAAAACTGTATTAACATCCAGTGTCATCCACTACAAGTTAAAAAAAAAATGTATTTAAACTTGAGTGGATGAATAAAAAATATTTTATGAACGATTGAAAATTTGAACGAGATATATATAGAGAGAGTGTGACCTAATAGAAGGAATTGAAAAAATAAATGAAAATTATTTATAAAGGATTTTCTGCAATATAGTGAAAAAAAAGTTGAAATTGACTTTGAATTTTTTTTTTTTTTTATGAGGGATGAGGTTTTGATCTATCAATATCACGCTTTGTAGTCATAGTTTTTAGTAGCAAAGAAACAATGGATAATGTGAAAGCGTATGTAAGCGTCTCCCATTAACATTTATTATTAACTCGCCATAAGAATCCAATGAGTGATAAAATAACTAAGAATCATTTGTACAAATTTTTCGTGAGTTTTGGTTAAAAGAAACTTTAGAATGAGAGAATAAAATGAAACTAAAAATTTCGTAATGGATTTATCTTCATCTAAATGAAACTAAATGTATTACGAAATTTTTAATTTCATTTAAATTAGATGGATTGAGTAATGGATTTAGTTAATCATGAATTTTAAGCGAGTATAAAAAATAAAAATATACATTTAACTTTTTATTATTATTTTATATACATGAATTTTAAGCGAGTATAAAAAAAATAAAAATATACATTTAACTTTTTATTATTATTTTATATACATGACTTACATATTTAAGTATATGTATGCATATTTGATTTCATTTGAAAGTGAAACGTTTATATAAAAAAAAAAAATCTTTTTTTTTCAATTCCTTCTATTAGCTCACACTCTATATATATCTTGATTAAATGTTCAATCGTTAATAAAATACGTTTTATTCCTCCACTCAAGTTCAAATACATTTTTTTCTAAATTTGTAGTGGATGACACTGGATGTTAATACAGTTTTTTCAAATTTTAATTCATTCATTAAATTTAATTAATTAATTTTAGGCTTTTTTTAGATTTCGGTTGCATATATCTACCAATAGATGGCGCCAGATAAGCTTAAAAAATGAATGAAAACTATTTATAAAGAACTTTCTGCAATATAGTGAAAAAAAAAGTAGGAATTGACTTAAAACATTTTTTTTTTTTATATTACTTATTTTTTTTAAAGTTATATGATTTAGATTGGGCCCTTAAATTTTATTTATGTTATAAAATATAATAATAAGCATCTTCGAAATATTATTTACAGTTCGATGGATAAAATTTCTTTGTGTTTCTAATTCAAAAGAAATCCTTCCTAAAATGTAAAACTTCAAATATATATTGTGTTAACACCATAAATTATTATTATTATTTAACTAACAGCTAATTTTCATTTCGGAAATTATATAAAGATTCAGTTTTAAGATTTTTTCAGTAAAAGAATAACTAAAACATTAAAACGGAAAATAAATAAAGAAATAAAAAAGGTATAATCCTAAAGTATGGTGATTAGTATTTGAAAATGAAAAATATTTTTATTAAATAATATTTTCTGAAGTTCTGAATAAAATACTACTTTTAATAAAATTCATTTCTTAAAACCATTTATAAATCAGGAAAGAAAAAATTATTTGTATACTGGAGCAGCAATAACAAATTACTCGTTATTGTTAAAAACCCTACCAGTAGTAAATTATATACACATTATAACATTTACTGCCAGAAGTAATAAAAAATACCATAGGAAGTCATAGATTTCATTTTAAATTAAAACTATTTTAGAAAAACAAAATCTGTGAAAAATTAACTAAAAATTCACTAAAATTAATTAAACTACTAGATTTACTTCAAATTAAATAACTAAAACATTAATTAGATATAACTATCACTATTAAATTAATAAAATAATTATATCAGAACTTTGAAAAAGGCTATATGACGATTATTAATTAAGCATTAAATAAATAAATATGTAGATTGAAGCTAAA
>BPLQ01008579.1:0-53865 GCA_021605075.1 Caerostris darwini
GTCTTCTGCGGGAATATTGAGCCATGCTGTCTCGATAGACGTCCATAATTGTGAAAGCGTTGATGGTGCAGGATTTTGGGCACGAACAGACCTCTCGATGATGTCCCATAAATGCTCGATGGGATTCATGTCGGGCGATCTAGGTGGCCAGATCATTCGTTGGAATTGTCCAGAATGTTCTTCAAACCAATCGCGAACAGTTGTGGCCCGGTGACATGGCGCATTGTCATCCCATAAAATCCCATCGTTGTTTGGGTACATGAAGTTCATGAATGGCTGAAGTGATCTCCAAGTAGCTGAACATAAGCATTTCAGTCAATGTTCGGTCAGTCGCACCAGAGGACCAAGTCCATGCCATGAAAAAACAGCCCACACCATTACGGAGCCACCACCAGCTTGAACAGTGCCTTGCTGACAGTTTGGGTCCATGGCTTCGTGGGGTCTGCGCCACACTCGAACCCTACCATCAGCTCTTACCAACTGAAATCGTGACTCATCGGACCAGGCCACGGTTTTCCATTCATCTAGGGACCAACCGATATGCTCACGTGCCCACGAGAGTCGCTGCAAGCGATGTCGTTCTGTCAGTAAAAAGGCACTCGAGTCGGTCTTCTGCTGGAATAGCCCAAGAAAGCCAAATTCCTCCGCACAGTTCTAACAGACAAGTCCCTTGTGCGTCCCACATTGATTTCTGCGGTTATTTGACGCAGTGTTGCTTGTCTGTTAAATTTACGACTCTTTGCGAACGTCGCCGGTCTCGGTCGTTAAGTGCAGGCGGTCGACCACTGCGCTGTCCATGGTGGGATGTTATGCCTGAAATTTCATACTCTCGGCACACTCTTGACACAGTGGATCTGGGAATGTTGAATTCCTAACGATTTCCGAAATGGCATGACCCATGCGTCTAGCTCAACTAACATTCCGCGTTCAAAGTCTGTTAATTCCCGTCGTGCGGTCATCATCACGTCAAAACCTCTTCACATGAATAACTTGAACAGAAATGAAAGCTCTGCGAAAGCACTGCGCATTTATACCTGTTCTACGCGATGCTACTGCCATCTGAAAATTTGCATATTGCTATCCATGACTTTTATATACATATTATAAGTATTTACATATATATATATATGCTTGTTGCAATAAAAGTCAACTTAAAGTAAGCCATCAGCCGTAAGTATCGTCCTTCATATTTATGCATACTTGTTTACTCATATTAGTATATCATTACTAATAGAGAAAATGGATATACGTCTTTATAAACAATATATATAAAAGCATTAACACACACAAAAAATATCCTGAGAGGGTGAATCTTTTTGCAAAATGTGAATTTGATTTGCAAAAAGTTGAATTCGAAATGTAAAAAAGTGAGTTTGATTTGAAACAAGGTGATTTTTTATCAAAAAGGTGAATGTGGATTAACAAATATGTATAATATATTAGAGATAATAGCTGAAATCTTTAATTATGTTTTATTATAAGAATTATAGATTAGAGGGAAAAATATTGGATCCATCATAATGTTCGCCTGAAAGCCTCCTGTGATTATAAATTATGGGCGAACAAAGGAATAACCATTAAAACTATTTATTAGTTGAGATAGCACATCTCCGATATATTTAAAAATATGCTATTAAATGGTAAACGAATTTTTTTGTGTGGTTTACGCTTCATGAACTTAGTAAAAGAGAGAGATTCCTAAATTTTTAAGATATATTTTTTAAACATCTGAAAGTACTGTGATAATACTTAAGTCAAATATAAGGAACTGTGATTATTATGTGTGATGACATTACTCATTCTAAATATTTATGAGTAAGTACTTTTTCATCATAAATACTTTGATAAGTAATTTTTGTGAGTCATATTTTTCTCCGTCTATGACGGACAGATTTAAGAATGACTTTCTGCATTAATCTTTCTGTTAAAACATTTTAGATTAGATCATTAATAGATCATTAATAATTACCAGAAAGATTAATGCATGACTTTCTGCATTAATCTTTCTGGCAATCTTTCTGTTAAATCTAGCAAATGAAATTCAGGGATATAATTTTTATTTATTTATTTTTAATTAATTCAATGTTCAACATTGCAAGAATTAAACGAAAATTGATCTTATTACCAAAGTATTCACTACGAAGGAAACATATTCATCTTATACAAAATAATAAAATACTCTTATGTATGTAATCATAATCTCTATATGTATAATTTTAAATCGTCTATCTTTCTTATTCAGAGATTTCTTTAAAATACAAAAGGAAAATTAGAAAAACAGTTAATGTAAATTCTCTATTCACTAGAATTTAATTACATTTGTCATAGATCAAACAGTACTTCATAAATTAAGCAGAAAAGAAAAATTGTTTCCTTATTTCCTTTGACTTTTTTTCTGTCCTTAAAATGCACAAAAATAAAACAAACTAAAAGCATAGTTTCAAAACGAAACCAGTTGTCTCGAAATCCTATACAACCAAGACAGCGATGCTCCATGCTCAAAATGATAGTGTATATTAACTCAGTTGACAGTGAAGCCCACTGTTGTGTCGAAGATCTTGTAAGGTTGTAGAGGTAGATTAAGTGTAGTGTGTTCAAATGTGATAAGTGTGTTCTCTCCAGAGCATTTCAATCGAAATCAAGTCTGGAGAATGTGTTAGTGAGATATATTCACAATAATTTTATTTTATCACAGAAGTAATTCTCTATCACGAGAGATCTATTTAGTCAAAGTATCGTCTTAGTAGGAAGGAGTCATCATCTACATCTACATGAGGGGAACAAATATATAACAATATTGTATCTATATAGTTTAGCAGTAACGGTGCAATTTGAGACGATATGCAAGCTGAGTGGCGCCATTCAATGAGAAATCTATCACACACGATACATTATAATCACAAGGTGTGCCTCTCTTACGGATACGTTGAGGAAAATAGTGAGTTGACAGCTCTTAATCTGATCAGCAATAATCTACAGTGTAGCGAACAAATTCCAGTTTCCACACACAAAGGGCACAGACAATCATTGGTTCTAATTCCAATTTATAGGTGTGCGCATCGATTAAATTTTATTAGTATGTTATATATGTGACCTTTACAATGTTGGAAATAGTTTCAAATAATCTAAATTTGTGTGTTATACATATTGAAATGAAATATTTTAATAAACGACAAGCTTTAAATGTGACACTGAGAAAAACATATTTAACAACTATAGCTTACCAAGATAAGCTAACGATCTTCCGATATTTTACTATAAAACACGTATTTAAAAAAAATTGCTTAAATTAAGTTTTTTTGAATCGATAGATGTTCCAAATAATGTAATCGCTAATATTTTAAAGTTTTAATGTAATTTACAAACGTTTTTTGTAGAGATTTTTAAATTATATTTATTATATTTTTTGTATCATTTTTTTATTTTTTATTTTTATTTTGTATTGAAATGCAATGTTTATAATTTTGTTAACTTTATTTTCAAAATAGATGCAATTTGTTTATCCTACTGTTGTAACTGGTAATTATAATGTTGTGTGAGGGTAAGGGGTATTTCCTTTATTTTTTGTATGAATCCAGGAATGGTAGATAACCCATCCCGGTCACACTGTCAGGTCCAAAAGAACCGGTCGGTTTGGTGGGATCCATCCCTTTTTTGGAGTTTTTGCGGGCAGAAAGGAAGACCCGTTGAAAGCAGAGCGAACGATCTACGATAGTGCGTGAGCCTGGTGCACAATTTTTGCTGCGAGAATGGCTCCAGGTATAATTGGTAATTGAGAGTTATGTCCATCTTTGGAATTGTCGGTGAGCGTTTTTTTTTTTTTTTTTTTGGTAAAAAGGATATGAGGCTACTGGTACCCCACTGCCCACACACTCAAAGGAATATTTTCGATTGAGGTATGCGTGCGAAATATTATGAATACTTCTCTGTAAACATTTCTCTGTAAACATTTCTCTATAAACATTCTCTATAAAACTTTTTTATTTTATTTATTCTGCCAAATATTAAAAATCCTAAATTTTATTGTAATAGTATTTATTCGTATTCATTAAAGGGTAAAAGTAAATTAGTTGTTTGTCCTAGTATTTATTTTAATTGCTTTTTATTAATGTTAATTCATTTGGCCGTCCTACGAGTATACGTAGACCAACGGCCCCATTTCTATGTCGGTATATTAACATAGAAAAGTGGCGAGCCAGCCAGGATATTTTGAATTTGGTTTTTTTCTGTATAGAGAAGTAATCATATGTATTGATAGTTTGTATATGCGTTAATATAAGAAATGATTAGTGCGTATTAATAATTTTAAATGTTTTTATTTTCTTATGTATATTAATGATCTTATCTATATTAGTTGAGTGAATTTATTTATTGTAATAAGTTGAATTTGTATTCTGCGATTATTAAATTGAGATTTTGAATATAATTTCTTTTATAAGTTAAAAAGATGAGTTTGCAATATCAATAAGAAAACGTGCCACGGCGCGTAATAGTTTCACGATAACTGATAATGTGCTGAAAGAGGAACTAAATAAAGTTGAACCTGATAAATCCGTTTTAGAAGATAAATTCATTAAATTACAAACTGTGAATACCGAGTTAAAGAGTTATGATTCGGTAATATTAGATTTAATGATAGCAGCTGAGATCACGGACGATGATTTAAATAACGAAATAATAAGTTGCGAGCAATATTTGGATGAATTTATTAGTTTAAGTCGTCGGATAAAGGAAAAAACGGATAATTCGGATGTAAATATTAGTATGAGATCAAAACCTGATAGCAGTATAAGTGCGTGCAATGATAAACGCTACAAATTGCCTAAAATTCAAATTAAAAAATTTGATGGGCACCTATTGAGTTATCTTTTGTTCTGGGGTCAATTTAAAAAAGATTCACCAGGACAAGAATCTGGATGATGTGGATAAATTTCATTATTTAGCACAGTCAATGTTACCAGGGACTCGAGCTTATGAGCTAATTGAGAGCTATCCGTTCACTTCGGAAAACTATCCGAAGGTCATTTCTGCGTTTTGGAGCGTAGCGTAATTTTAGCGTTAGCGTTAATTTTAGCGTTTTGGTAATCAGGGAATTTTAACAGAAATATACGTGAGAGAATTGCTAAAATTAATTATCCAAAACGTGCACTCTCAAGGTAAAGATAAATTACCACTCATGACATTATTTGACAAAATCGAGTCCCATATTAGAGCTCTTGAGTCTTTAGGAGTAAATCAAAACTCCAATGCTGCATGGTTATTTCCCATGGTGGAATCATGTTTATCAGCTGAGTTGATTAGGGTATGGCAAAGAAGTTTATTATTTAATGCTGAGGATCCACGTCTCTCAAACCTCTTAGAATTTTTGAGAAAAGAAGTTGAAGGGGAACAGAGAGTAAAACTCGCCAGGTCAGGGTTTGACATTTATCTTTCCACGCGTGAAGAGCACCCCAAGGAGGGTAAATTAAAAAATAAAAAACCTTTCATGAGCGCTGCCAGTTTGGTAGCAACCAAGGAAAGAAATTGCGTTTTCTGCGGAAAAAGTCATGAGAGTAAAGAGTGTTTTTCAGCTCGGTCATGGACCCTAAAGGATAGATTAGACAAATTAAGGGAATTAAATTGCTGTCTCCGATGTTTGAAGCCTGGACATTTTGCGAGAGATTGTAAACAATTTGTTCAATGCCATCTGTGCAAATGATCTCACCCTATAATTTTATGTCCCGAGATTCAGGGAAATAGGTGTGAGAGTGTAGCGGGTACAAAAGGGTCTACTACGGTACAAGCTACTATGTCTACTCCTTCATGTATGAGAGAAGTACTCCTTATGACATTAATGGTTGAGGTAGCGTCGGAGAACATGACGAAAAAGGTAAGGTGTCTTTTGGATTGTGGTTCTCAGAGGACGTATATTCTAAGATCTACAGCCGAAGCCTTACATTTAAAAAGCTTTTCGTCTGAGAAATTAACTCATTCTCTGTTTGGGGGAGCAAGAACTGAATCTAAAAATCACAAACGATATTCTATGAGATTGAGACCTGTAGGGAGAAGCACTGGATATCAGTTTGACTTTCTGGATCAGGATATTATTTGTGGAGCAATACCACGTATCCCTAAAGGCCCTTTATTGAAGGAATTAAAAGGTCATAGAATTTGGATTTCGGATATGGGGGACGACTATCCGGAAATAGAACTTTTGATAGGCAGCGATATTTATGGACAAATTCTTACGGGTGAAGTAATTCAGCTTAATGAGGGTCTGACGGCCATTAATACTAAATTGGGATGGACTTTGTGTGGGGAACGAAAGAACTAAATGTTCAAAATTTAGAGGGGGCCCAGTCTATGTTAATAACTAATCTCCATATTCAAAATATGAAAGTTTCTGATATGTGGGATTTGGAAAGAATTGGTATTACAGATGAAGTCAGACCTTTTCCGAAGCAGATCAGTTAGTTCAGGAACAATTTTTGAAGGGGCTTAGTAGATATGAAGATGGTAGATATTGTGTAAGTTTACAGTGGGTTCAAACATTGCCTCTAATCGGCATATTGCAGAAAAAAGGCTATTTGCCACTACACGGAAATTAAAGAAATTGGATAACTTTGACGAGTATGATAAGATATTTAATGAGTGGTTGTCGGAAGATGTTGTGGAAATAATTCCAGAATCGGAAAAGAGTGAAAAGGGGCATTATTTATCACATCATCCAGTTTTCAAAGTAGATAGTTTAACTAGTAAAATTAGGCCCATATTTGATGCCTCGTGCAAATCGGATAATTCGTTTTCGCTAAATGATTGTTTGATAAAAGGTCCAAATCTAGTAGAAGAAATTCCTGCGATCTTACTGCGATTTAGGGAAAAGGCGATTGGCGTAATGTCCGATATTAGGCGAGCTTTTTTTACAGATTGGCATAAGTCGACAAGATCAAAATTACCTAAAAATTTCTTTGGTGGGAAAACAACAAAATTGTAGAATTCCGTCATAAAAGGGTTGTTTTTGGTGTTACCAGTAGCCCATATCTGTTGGCAGCAGTGATTTCATTTCATCTTAAAAATGTACATGCGAAGTTTGAAGTTGTGGCAGATAAGCTGTTAAATGCATTTTATGTCGACAACTGCGTCACTTCAGTTGATACGAATGTAGAGCTAGAAGTATTTATACAACAAGCAACTGCCATTATGGCGGACGCCAAAATGGAACTGCGAATGTGGACTTTTGGTCCAGAGCAAGAACTATCGTTACAGAATGTTGAACCTATATCTCCAGTTTTAGGTCTTCAATGGGACCGTATAGAAGATAGTTTATTTATACCATTCAAGTCTGAGCCAATAGCAGACTTATCGAAAAGAAAACTACTATCAATAGTACATTCCGTATTTGATCCTTTGGGCTTCGTCGTGCCAGCAATGGTACCTGCGAAATTAATACTCCAGGAAGCCTGGGCAACTGAAGCAAATTGGGACTTACCTTTGCCAGATGAACTACAATCTAGATTCTCAACATGGTACCGTGGACTGTCTTGTATTTCCCAGCTTAAATTGGAACGGCGTATAGGTTATGGAAAAAGAGACCCCTGGTCATTACATATTTTTTGTGATGCCAGTAAAAATGCTTACGCCACTGTTATATTTTCAGAAGTGAAAGCAGTGGTCAGGTTTATGTGAAATTTGTTGCTGCAAAATCACGTATATCTCCATTAAAGAAGGGGATTATTCCACGCTTGGAGTTATTAGCGTGTGTTTTAGGCTCACGCCTAGCTAAATACGTTGTTACTGCTTTATCTTTGAGAGAAGTCCCAACCTACTACTGGACTGATGCAACAGTAGCTCTTTGCTGGATTCAACGAGAAGAAAACTGGGGAGTGTTCGTAAATAATAGAGTTAGAGAGATTCGAAGTCTGTCTAAGAAGGAATATTGGAGACACATCCCAGGGAAATGAAATCCAGCAGACATAGCATCACGCGGCTGTACACTCCAACATCTGTTGCAGTACGGTTGGTGGGAGGGACCTGAATTTTGAAAGCTTTCCCGGAGGCATGGCCAAAGTCTGAATTTTCGCCAAACGAAGAATTAATTGCAGCAGAGATGAAAAAGAAAATAATTGTTGACTTGAGTGTAAAAATAGAGAAGCCCGAGTGGTTCGAACGTTTATCCAGTTTTTCTAAGATTGTGAGAGTTTTTTGCTGGATGATGCGTTTTGTAAATAAATTGAGAAAAAAAGCCTTCTTATGGTACTAAAACCCTAACAGTTGAAGAAAAAGCTAAGGCTGAGATCATTCTGTGGAGTATAGAGCAAAAAAAGCATTTTCATGAGAAAGAAAATTCTGTGCATGGTCTGCAAGTGGTGCGAGGTGATGACGAGGTTCTTCGTGTTAAAACTAGGATCATTGAACGAGAGGATGATCTGTCCTTTTTATATCCAATCCTTCTTCCGTCCAAACACTACTTAACTGAGTGCTTGATAAGAGAATATCATTTAAAGTACTGTCATGCAGGTGTGCAGATATTGGCAGCCAAATTAAGACTGCAATACTGGATTTTTTCTTCCATGAGAAATATAAGATCTTGCGTATCACGTTGTGTTGTATGCAAAAGATTCACTGCAAAAGCGTTGACTAATCCACCTATACAGTTGCCTCTTGACCGAGTAAGAGAATCGGCAATCTTTGAGATAACGGGTATAGATCTTTGTGGTCCTTTACTTCTTAAACCGAGGGGAAAAGCCTGGATTGTGTTATTTACTTGCGCAGTGTACAGGGCAATTCATCTTGAACCTCTTACGTCACTCAGCACAGAATCTTTCATGCAAACCTTGAGAAGATTTATTGCACGGCGAGGCCGTCCATCAACGGTGTACACGGACAATGCTACAAACTTTAGAGGAACGGACAATGCCTTGAAGAAAATTGATTGGCAGAAAATATCGGAAAACGAATGTTATCCGATCAAGTGGAAGTTCAATCCCCTACTGCTGCTTGGTGGGGGATGGTGGGAGCGGCTTATTCGTTCAGTCAAGAGCCTGCTCGTGCGCATTCTAGGAAGATCATCAGTAAATTTTGAAGAGCTTCTAACGATACTTTGTGATGTTGAAGCATCAATAAACAGCCGCCCGTTGACTTATATCTCGGACGATTCAGATGAACTCATTCCTTTGACTCCTTCCTTGTTTTTGCAAGACATAAAACAAGTGGGGGTACCTGATTTAGATTCAGTCGACTCCAACAAACTGAATGTGCGCGTGAATCACTGCAACACTTTGCGTCGAGAACTGAGAAGTCGTTTCCGTAAGGAATACTTAAGCCAACTTGTGCAGAAGGCCAAAGCCACGTGCCAAGAACTTAAAGTCGGGGACATTGTTCTCATCGAACTGGAAAACAAAAAACGTGTCATGTGGCCTATGGGCTGAATTGAGAAAATCTACAGCAGTAGAGATGGTGCGTCCAGGGTAGTACAGGTGAGAACGAGTAGTGGTTGCTTGACGCGACCAGTTCAAAAACTTTACCCGTTGGAGGTGTCAACTTCTGGAGATCCTGTACTCACCCGGACAACTGAAAACAGGTCCAGATATGGACGACTGTTTATATCAACTAAGAAATAATGTTTGAGACTGTAAATAGAAAGGCTATTATTTTTTTGAATTAGCATTTGAAATTGTAATTCTCATGATGTAACATTTATATGCTGTAATTTTATTTAGTTCATAGTATTTTGTTTTTATGTGTTCATATTTGTCAAGCAGTGTTCAATTTAATTTTTGGCTCCAGCCTAAATTAAAGGTGGGAGGATGTTGTAACTGGTAATTATCTTGTTGTGTGAGGGTAAGGGGTATTTCCTTTATTTTTTGTATGAATCCAGGAATGGTAGATAACCCATCCCGGTCACACGGTCAGGTCCAAAAGAACCGGTCGGTTTGGTGGGATCCATCCCTTTTTTGGAGTTTTTGCGGGCAGAAAGGAAGACCCGTTGAAAGCAGAGCGAACGATCTACGATAGTGCGTGAGCCTGATGCACAATTTTTTGCTGCGAGAATGGCTCAGGGATAATTTGTAATGGAGAGTTATGTCCATCTTTGGAATGGTCGGTGAGCATTTTTTTTTTTTTTTTTTTTTTTGGTAAAAAGGATATGAGGCTACTGGTACCCCACTGCCCACACACTCAAAGGAATATTTTAGATTGAGGTATGCGTGCGAAATATTATGAATACTTCTCTGTAAACATTTCTCTTTAAACATTCTCTATAAAACATTTTTATTTCATTTATTCTGCCAAATATTAAAAATCCTAAATTTTATTGTAATAGTTTTTATTCGTATTCATTAAAGGGTAAAAGTAAATTAGTTGTTTGTCCTAGTATTTATTTTAATTGCTTTTTATTAATGTTAATTCATTTGGCCGTCCTACGAGTATACGTAGACCAACGGCCCCATTTCTATGTCGGTATATTAACACCTACTACAAAAAAAAAATAAATAAAATAAATAAATAAATTTATTTAGATTTTATGATAATAAGAAAAATTAAAAAAGTATGTAAAGATTTTTCCTACTATTAAGTTTCATATGTGGATGTGCCTATCCCACTTAAAATGTGGGTCATAATTAAACTGACATTTATCAGAATCGTGTTTAGCATTCTGAACAGCATGAAATTTAATAAAGGTATGGTAAAGAGGTCCTAAAAAGGTAGTTTGAACAGTAGAATAACTAGTTCCATAGTAGTTTTCAGTAGAATCGTACCATAGTAGTTTTCAGTAAAATAGTTCCATAGTAGTTTTCAGCAGAATAGTTCCATAACACACATGACGCATAGAGAAATATGACGCTTTGTAAAGTTTAAATACTGGTAATGGGCACGATAATAGGTTGCACGACAGAAGACAAATATTTTTTATTAAAACTTTCGTTGAGCCATTCGTTCTTGAAATCAGAAATTAGAGCCTGTACAAAGATTTTCTACAGTCAAACGTGACTATCTCGAAGAAAATTTCATCACAGCCGGTGTGTGTTTCAATTTAATTTGTAAATTAAACATGTTCAGATACAATAGCATAATATATCCTTTCTAACAAAATGTTCTCCCATTTTCAAATATTTAATTAAAAGTCTTAATTGAAAGAGAACAATTACACCGTGCTGAACAGCTTTACTTTTTGAAGAACAGTTGGTAAATTACACTTTTTAAAATAAACTAATTTCCGCAAGTAAAGTCAATTAAATGGAAACCACATTCATAATTGAGATAAATCTATAAGAATGGTTTTAATAAACTTTTCTAATTTTCTAATTATTATTTTTTTTTGGTGCATTATTGTTGCAACTTATGTAATCGAAAAATATGCTTTCGAACTTGTAGCAGCATTTCACTTCTTTCATTTGCTATGCACGCCACCTATCGTCTACTTTTTGTACAAAATATTTATTCGAGGAATTTTTCTTCATGTGAACTTTCCTTAAACTTATGAAGTTACATGCGATTATTTTTATTAGATAAAGCTGCAGGTGATTATCAATTGGGTCAGCTAATTTTTATTCCTCCAATATGCAAGAAAAAAATATTATTTTGGAAATTTATTACTTTATTTTAAATTATCAGAATATTGGATTTATTGTTCTTTTTACTATTATTTATAGATACTTGATGCATAAATGAATATTGACTGAAAAATTCCTTTAAATATCTATATAATATTAATTTGTTTTTGTGTATTAAATATAAATTGTCCGAGTTATAGGATATTTTATAAATTCTATTCATTTTTATTTTTTTTTTATTTTCTGACATATTGGAAGCATCATTGAAAATATTATGTAACATATTTCAAATACATAATTAAAAAAAAAAAAAAAAAAAAAAAAAAAAAAACTAGCATTAGATTAGAAAATATTGCGTAAAGATTTTCCCTTATATAACATTTTATAGAGCGACTAGAAATCTGCAATAAATGTAGGAATGCTTTCTTTTAAAATTGAATTTATAAACGTAAAATCAATTGTTCTGGAGAAATTGTAACATCTGTTCTTGATATTCCACTTTCTCTTTTGATATAAGCACCATTTACGGTTGCTGAAAGTTTATTTTTATTTTAATGTTAAGCCGAAGTAATATTTTTTAATGTTCTGTTAAACAGGCAGACTGTATGTAATATTTTTATGCATTATTTTTGTAATAGATGGTCCTTTCTGTCACTTTTAGTAACTTTAAAATTTAATTTTAGTTCGGAAAGTCCTTTTTGTAAATAAATAATCTTCTAGGAAATTTGCAAATGTCCAGTCATCTTAAACAAATTTTTCTCCCCACCCCCCCTAAATTGATATAAATGGGGTATAACAGTATGCTTCTTGCAAAAGAATTTTTAGTTTGTTGAAAATATGTATGCTAGAAATTAGAAAACCTGCAAAATACTTATGCTAAACAAGAAAAAACAGCTTAGTTTTTATAAGAAACTTTAAACACGATTACTGCTTAATGTTGAAAAGAGTCTGAAAAGAAAAGATTTTCTATTGACCGAAGTCTACTTTTAGAACTAAATTCCCATATCGGAAAACACGTATGTAACATAAATTCTTATCGTCCCTTTCTTCAATCTCTTTCAACTTTTTTTTTGTATGGGTTCAAAGTTTCTTTAACGACAAGTTTATTCTTACGTCTGTCGCAATATCAAACTTATGGGTTTTATCAGTCTCAATTTAAAAGAAATTTTACAATGGAATTTCTTCTATGTCCTTATATTCAAATGTTTAAAGTAAAATCATTTTATCTTTTAAATTTATTTCATGTAACCAATTATTTTTGTGTCACTAAAACTATTGAAAATGGTTTTTGACGCATGTTTGTTTTTTTATTGTTGTTGATAGCATTGTTTTTGACACTATTTATAGGAGTTTTATAAAATAATACAAATAGTGCTAGGATGCATGGCGTAAAAGTTTTGATTTCTTCAATTTTACCGCTTCGGGCCTATCTAGCAATTGATTTCTAAGTTTAAAATTTTTAAAGGTGAATGCAATTAAGAAAAAGGAAAAAAATGCACAAATTTAATTCTAAAATAGGCCAGATATTAAAATATAAAATCATTTTTTTAAAACTGAAACATGACTATTACAATAATATATAAAGATACACTTTGAATGGATTTTTTTTAAAGAAAGTATCATATAACATATATATCGTATGTCACTTCATTTTTTATAAGTTTCTTCGCCAATATTACTAAATATATTATATTCAGCACAATTCTTATTTAACTAATACATTGATAAAAACGAGTGGAAGACATTTTGATTTCAGTACAAAATAACTATATAGTCAATTACATATTTGCATACAAGAAATAAATGATTAAAAAAAAGGAATATGTTGGACGAGATTATAAAATGTCGACAACCTGTAAATGCTTCATAGCAATTAATACGTTATTTTAATAACAAAATTTAACATGAGTTAATTGCATTTGTGATATTCAGCTTCTTACATCATTACTGGAACTACTTGGTTGTAGTTTTCCCCCTAAAAATCCCCTCGGAAGGCACTGCTCTTCTTCATCAACACGAAGCATAAGAATTCTACCTACAAGTGTTCCATCAAAAACAGAAGCTTCCCCCACACCTCTTCCCTCCGTTTGGTTTTTCGCTCTACGGACACCTTATGCACACGATGGCTAAACAC
Organism: Caerostris darwini; assembly: GCA_021605075.1. NCBI lineage: Eukaryota > Metazoa > Arthropoda > Arachnida > Araneae > Araneidae > Caerostris > Caerostris darwini. The sequence goes on from BPLQ01008579.1 coordinate 13,666, forward strand.
AGCGGCAATTACAGTTTAAAGTGGATCCCGAACCCGAACAAACATCCATGACACAGCCGGGACTCGAACACGACACATGTAGTACCGAGTGCCAGAGTGAATCTACCATCTTTCGGTGAAGGATACGATAAAACAATAACAGAAAGGTTAAACTGGATGGCAATCAGTCATTCAAAGCCTTCAGAAATGTAATATACCATAGTGGAAGAAGTTGTAAAGTTCCTAATTGTTGTTTCCAGACTGTAAATGATTTTTGAAAACAATAAATGTTAGTTTAAAATCAGGGCAAAGCTGTAAGTGTACAACAACACAAAATGTGGAATGATAATATTAAACACCATTAAACAGAAATGACTTATTACAAAGACTTAAGAATTACTAACACATTTAATTTTACATAAATTGTTTAAAATTGAACTTAACATGTTGTATAGTTTGTTGGCAGACTTACTTGCTTTTCTATAAAACTGGCCACATGCTGCCTGCAAAGGAGGGCATATCTGAAACAAAGTTCGCTCATGGCGAAATCCTTTTTGAAACCTCTTTCGCATAAAGTCGTTAAGAATCAAGGCGTAAAGTGCGAACCATTTACAAGCTTGAGCGAGCGGCGCTTGAAATTCTTAAGCTTGAAATTAACCAACCTTATGTGTTAACATCTGACACGTCTTGCCACCAGAACTATAGCAATGGAATCTTTGTATCATGATTTGTTTCCTTCAAAACTGGAATTCATTTCATTTTAAATGAATTTAGTTTGCATAGACGAATTTTTATTTATAGAAAACCGATTTCTCTCTCCTTCTTAAAATTTTTGGCTAGTTTTAATATCGTTTAAACAATTGAAATCGTTGAACAAAAATAGATTATGCAGTTTATTATTAAATCTTATATATTTTATCCTTAATATTATTATGTTCTTAGATTATATATTTTATTCTTAACAATTGTTTCGTAACAGGAATACGTAATTTATATAGATTTGAGGGATAAAGTGTGTTACAAAATTTTGCCAATTTTATTTTTTAAGAAACATAGCACAAATTAATTTTATTTAGCAGATAAATGAAAAAATCCACGATTTTGCATCTTCCTTACATACAATTTGTAAATTTTATAATAAATGCATATTTTCATAAGAATAAGAACATTAGAAGTATCAATTGAAAACTATGCCTAAATCATTTTTATTTCAGATATTTTTGTAATAAATTCCTATAAATATCGCGAATTAAATGCTAAATATCATTTTTGCCTTTGTATAATTATAAGGGACAATTTGAAGTATATTTTGTAAGATATTTATTTTTTATTGCTTCAGATTCCACTTTATGTATGAGCAATGTATTCATAGTTAAGATGTTGTAGTTGCTTCTTATCTCATTTGGCAGACATCTAGATCAAGCCCACGAACCTGTATGGACTCTGGCTGGAGGGAAAGGAGTTCTGCTTTTGGTGTGATGGAGCCCCCGTAGGTAGAAGGCTGACTTGCCTCCGTAATGCTGACTTTTTTAAAGGGTACGGTTGTCAGCCAACGCTCTACAGTCATATGACACTCGGACCAATGGCTAAAAGTAGATTCCGAACCACTATAAACATCAATGGCACTGCCAGGACTCGAATCGAAACCTGTGGCACGGAGCACCAGAACGCTAAACACTCGGCCATCCAGGCCCAGTTAATATGTATTTACCAAATTTCTAAAACCAAAACCAAAGTTAACCAAAATTGCTCTGTAGATATCGATTCATGTGTTAGTCATCTTTGACATATCTAAAGTAAATAATCTTTATTTCTATTATTTTATGAAAAAGTGTCTACTGGAACTTCACTCAGTGTAAAGTTATTTCTACTACCTAGGTATGTAATTGGCGAAACAATTTTCTTCTTCAGAGTTTATTGATTCGCACACCTCACTCCTTAGCGTGAACGAATATTTTATGTAGACCCGATGAAAATTTACTAATATTCTAGAAAAAAACAAAGCACTCGCAATAATCTTGCAATTATGCATGAAAATAATCGGTTTGATGTGGTCTGATACTTATATCAATGAACGTACTTGTCTTTGCATTTATTATTAGATCCCTGACGATTCAGCAGTGTATAGAAGAAATTATCAGACGTATTAAATAACATAAGGCGGATCTCTTACTATCTCATCTAAGTTATTCTAATACTAAGCCACAAAGAACATGACACAATTTATTTTCGTTAAAAGAATCTTCCCAATGAATCGGCCGGAATATTTTTTTTATATATAAACATGTTCAAGGCTTTTGCTGGTATAAAAATCCCATTTTCAAGCAATACAAAAATGTATTTTCTTAGTACAGAAATGGAGAGACTACCCTAGTAACTCTTTATTATCTTCATTAATTCCATATCTTAAAGAATAGAACAATACAATAGAACAATATAGAAATATACAATTCGTCAAAATAGAACAATACAATTTATTAAAGTTCATTTTCACTAGAGAAATCTCATGCTTCTGTTATTTTATCAAATGAAAAAATGCATAGTTTTAATTTACCGATAAATGTAGTGTAAGAAATTAACATATTTTTTTTTTCGAGCATAGTTCGTATTCCTATTATTTTACAATATAAGTATGTGTTTTACACATCAGTTAAATTAAGCTGAGATTACTTATTCATATAATGCAATAAGCATGAGCATTTGTAATGTATACCTAGCCGTAATGTTAGCAAAAAGTAAGCATGGAATTGGTCACTTTGTATGAAGCTGACAATTTTCAATTGGTACATCATAAAATTCCTAAATCTCAAGGAAAAATCATAAACTTGTGTATAACTCCTAACAGATTTTGGAAGATGATATCCTAATCACGAAAGCAATGCGATATCAAATACTTTCAACAGTTAGGGATTCTCATGTCATAAATTAGTTGTCACAACTTGTTTTAACTATTTTTGTAGTGTATTAATTTTAGTTTTCGCTTTTGATCAATACAAGAATCTTCAATTGAATTATAGTTCAATGTACGCAGTTTGATTAAGTCATTCTAGCAAATACAAAAGCAGATATTTGTCTTCACATGCTTATAATGTACGTAAATATATTCAATATGTGCATGTATTAGTCATTTAAATGCATTTCCTAATCATTTAAACTTTTAACGAGAGTCATTTACCTTGGATATTATCATTAACATTATACTTACCCTTGATAATTCGACACGGCAGAGTTCCGAATGTCGGATTAAAGAGTGCTTACTCTACTAACTGAAGATAAAAGAACATTGATAAAGGTAAATAGATGCTTTTGGAACGATATTATGTAAAGTGAAAAACATTAAAATAAGTCAGGCTTATATATATAATCTTCCTCGCTATATATTTTTGTATTATATATCATTGTATATGGCAAATGGTGCAAATAACCATTGAGAAATGTCTGAAATCCGAAAATCTTACAGAAATTTTTCAAAGCATATACCCTTATTAGACATAAAAGTTTAGATATTTCTGGTAGGAAATAGTTTCTTTTGAAATTTCAAAGGAAACTTAATACTAAGTACAGAAATAAATTATAACCCAAGTCTCCATAAATCTTCTCAGCGCTCTTTAAACAGCAACGTTAATTGTACACAAGAATCTCAATTTGTCCGCCCCATTAATCTCTCACCAAATTCTTACTCCATAAGAAAAAGAATAGCAGAAAAGTATATATTCCCGAAACATCAGTGTGACATAAGCTGTTACATTATATTACGACAAATTACAAAGACAAACGACTGTGCAGTTATAATTTATAAATTAATGTAGCGTTTCGTTGCCTTTATTTGCATAGAAGGTATCTATAAATTTATTTACTCTTACATACATAATTGCTGAAGTATTATGTATGTAGAATTTCTACTTAAGCATTCTTTTGAAAAGAATAAGCTTCCTAATTTTTTGAAAAATTATGAAGGATGCTTCCAACCAAGATGAAAAATAACTCCATTTTCATCGTATCGATGCAGGACATCATGCTCCTGTTGCTGCGTCAGAATGCTTAAGTTGAAACTATAATTAGTATACCTTCACAGAGATATACTAATTAAACAAATGCAACTGTTGTTAAACAAATGCAATCATTCTAAACTTTGCTGATATTTTCAGATCCCTCATCAACCTAACAGAAAATAAAAGCATTTGGAATTGAGGAGAAGCAGAACAAAAACGTTTAATGTAGCGTTTCGTTGCCTTAATTTTCATAGTAGGCATCTTTACATTTGTTTACTCTTATATACATAATTACAAAGCCACAGCAGTAATCGCTACATGTATACTTTTATCAGCTTTATAAAAACGCGATCAATTTGTATAACAAACAAATAACATTATCTGCCCAAAAATCTTAAAGTGCTTCATATTCAACCCCCCCCACAACACAAAAAAAGCTAACAGACAGTAAAACATTAATCAAGATTGTTCAAAAATTTGCATAACAGTCATACATGTTATTGCATAACATGTATGACTGTTTATGCTCTATTTTTATCTGCCAATGCAGTTTTAGCTGTTCATCCTTTTGATATGTGGTTTGTTAAATTATTTTTATTTTCGTTGCTCTAGCTTAAAGGAAGTTCGGATCATATATATTATTTATCGATATGATTGAATGTGATGCATTTTAGATTATTTATTTATTTTATTTATTTATTTTTTTTAAATGCTGTGATGACCTTATAAAATTTGATTGTGTTTTTCTGTGAAGCGCATGGTATTTTACGAGTATAAAAAATATATATACATTTTCCATATGGGTCCGGTTTTGAATAGCCTCACTATGACCCATACATGTCATAAAAGGTGACAAAAATGAGTGTCCGGAAGGATAACAGAATAAAGTAAGACAGATTGCTCTGTTCGGGTGCCCCCATGTCTTTGTGACGCAAGGTCGAGGACAAAAAGAAGCTGCAATTTTTACCCTTAATTATAAATCGTCTGTTAATACAGGTTCTTGGACTTGATCTAGATGTTGCTGTCGACCAAATAGTACAAGAAACAATCAACATATCTATCTATCTATCTATTTATATATATATATATATATATATATATATATATATATATTTATCTATATATATATATATATTTATATATATATATATATATATATATATATATATTTATATATATATATATGTATCTATACAAATATAAATATGTGTGTGTGTATAACAGGCGATTTCCTATGAGATTCGTTTTACTTTCAATTTGAACTTTCACTAGACTAATGTTGATTTTGGATGTTTGGCAACCTTGTAATAATCCATCAGTCTTTTTTTTTTTAATTTAAAAGTTTGTTAGTTGTAATAAAGTCCTGCCGTTGTAACCATTTTATTGCAGACATAACTTTGCTTTATATAAAATAAATGATATTATGTATTTGAACTTGTCTTCTTCTTACAGGAATTACGTCTTAATGTAGCATTTCGCGTTCCTGCTGAAATTATTGAAATTTTAATCTTCTCACAATATAAAGAAATTTGAGATAACCGAGGAACTTTCGAGTGTTAGAATTGGTGGCCCAACTTGAAGCAAGAAACCAACTATGGTAACTGTTTAAATGTATACCATGGCTAGGGAAACGGTTCAAGTGTTTTCCGAGTTAATTTCTATTGATGCACATTGAGGATTTTTTTTTTTTTTTTTTTTTATAAATGTCAAAAATTGACTGGGAGCTTAAATATATTTTATATCAATTTATACTTGTAATGTATTTGGAGGTACAATCATCCATAAAAGTTGACAATTTAAGCTAGCTTGTAAGGTCCTCTCTTCTGCTTAAAGACGAAGACTTCGTTAAATCGTAGTAACAAATATTATTTCATAATATAATAAAAATTATTATGGTTAAATGTAGAAAAGCTTAGACAAGAAGCTCTAGAAGAGAAATGCAGACACGATGTTTTAAAGAAAATTATAGGGCGGATAAGTACGAATTAGAAAAAATTAAAAAATGGAAAGGAATTTAAAACGGGAACAGTTCATATTATGGGTTTCATATTTTATTGGAGCTGTAACTAATAATGTAGTACGGTCTTCAACTTTTTCTGAAAATAAGATTGATGTATAGAAGTTGTTGCCTACATTTAGCACAGAGAATAAAGTTGTTACTCTGTTTCTGCTGCTACTAGACAGACAGTTAAATATTTCAAAATACCTGAGCATTTTTGAGTCTCTCACCTGCTTAGTGTGTTCCTGAGATCGATTTCCACTCTCGTAGCTCCGTGAGTCAGAAAGAAACGATTCTAATTTCCCTTTTGTGAAAGAACTTATACTTAAATGTTTTCAAATTAGAGCCGAAAAGTTTAAGCATTTATTTATTATTATTATTATTATTTTTTTTTTTGCTCATCGGAAACAATATAAATAGAATAACTGGAGTGATTATTATTTTGAAATTTTGAAAATTGGGTCAAGGAGCAAGATATTTCCTCCTCTGGGATCTACAAAGTCTGATCATAATTCATCAAATGAAATGAATTGTTTCCTTTGATTGGAAGGGACATATGTTAGACGAATGGGAACAGCTAAATTCGTCTGATGTTTCAGCTGAATGCTTATGACAACATTAGATTCATGCATTTAAAGAAGGATACTGTTATCAGGATTAGTAAGAAGGAATTATCTTCGCATGACAGCAAAGCAAAGTAAGAAGAAAACGAAAAATAAGCTTTCTTTGCAGCGAAAAAGCATGAGTTTACCTCGGGTCAAAAAATCTAAGATTTCTTGTTGCGCCTGCGTAAACCAAGAAAAAAAAAAAAAAAAAAAGAAATGCCTGAATTGATCTCCTGTAGGAACAAAAGAAAGTATAAAAGTATGAAAAGTTATTCTTATAGTTGTACCACTTTCTCAGGTATATATATATATATTAAAGTATACCTATAAATCAGGTATATCAGGTATATCCAAATATACCTATTACGATCTGTAACAAAGAGGTGCAAGTTTGTGCAAATGCTGGAGCAAATCGTTGTATTGCAGATAAGCGCATGTATAATCGATTCAAAGAAAATATTAGAGAGTTTTTGCATACCGTACGTTAATTACCGTAGGACGTCCGTTAGTTTTTTCTCCCTAGCGCGCATGCACATAGGAAACTGAGCATGCGCGCTAGGGAGAAAAAGCTAACGGACGTCCTACGGTAACTAACGTACGGTATGCAAAAACTCTCTAGTAAGTCTTTGAAAATTCTTACACATGATGTTACATTAGCTAAGGATTATTACCCAGAAACTTTGTTGGCTATAGTGTGAGTAACAATAGAAGATGGATCTTTTGAAACAGAATTAAAAGTTTTACTCAAATCTAGAAGTAATTGAACTCTGTTGGGTATGGACTTTCTGAAAAAGTCTAGTATAGAATTAATAGAATCTAATAAACTTAATATTTTGGTGATAAATCTAAAAAAGGTATTCTCTGATAAAAGATTGAGAATCTACTGAACGTGTTCCTTTATGAAAATTGGACGTCACTCATATGATTTGCATGAAGAATGAAGGCAAATTTCTGACACCTGATTAAAAGAATAGGCTTAATTATATTTTGAAAAAGTATGAGAGGAAAAATAAGTACTTTTGAAAAGTACGGAAAACTCTTCCGAAACTGTATCATGACTCTCCTACAGCAGGTCATTAAGGGTAGGAATATATATATAAAGATATATATATATAATTTATTTAAATATTATAGTTATTTCATTTAAACTATTTTTAAAAAATTGCAGAATATTTCCTGCATTAATTTTAATAATATATTCAAAATATTATATCTCTTCAAATTCTTTAATTTCAAAATATTTTCCATTATATGCTGAAGTATAATTTCCATCTATAATCATCTAATTTATTTTCTGTGCCTTTTTAGAATAATAAATTATGGAACTAAGTACAAAAGTTTCACAGACCAAAATTCTATTTTTCTTGAAAAAATTTATTTTAGAAACGCTATTGCAAACATCTCATCAAATTAAACTTCTTATCTAATGTCAGGTGCATGTCATTTAAAAAACATCTTTCCAAATTCTTAGAATTTCACCATGGAGTTTGATAATTAAAATTAAATATTTTCTGAACAAAATGATGAGATGGACGCCTATTTAAAAATTAAAAATGAATAATTTCAGACATGAACTTTTATAAAAAAAAAATATATATATACAAGATATATGCATATTTTTTTTTATAATTCCTGATACATTAAAAAATATATTAAAGATTAAAGTATGTGTGTAAAGAAATTAAAGTAATATCAGAATTCAGTGTGTCTAACAGCTTCAAGCACAAAACTTTATTCCATTAAAGTTATTGTTTATCTTTGTAATAAAATTCCTCTGGAAATTTAAAATTACAAAGAAATATGCATTGGTGGTTATTAAATTTATAATACCATGTATTTAAGGGATTCACAAGCCATACTTAATTTATAATTATTTTATTAATATAAAAATGAAATGAATAAAATATTAGTTATTTTGAAGTTAAAGAATATGCAAAAATTATTGCTGGTAATAATACTAACTACTAATTAAAGATAATAATGTTCTAACTACTAATTAAAGATAATAATGTTCTAACTACTAATTAATGTTAATAACTTTCCTAAATGCAAATAAATCTTTACAATTGTCTGAGAAATGTAGGCTAAATTGTATCATGACAGTTTGGAACGAACATACCTGAGAGTCGCATCTGGGAGGTTTAAACCTTCCTTTCCCAAAGATATTGATAGCGTGATATTTATACCCATAGATCTTATATAATTGGAACTGGAATTTTCTGGGCTTTGGATGGAAATTATACTTAAATTATACTACTAAAAATATTCATTAATGCTGTATTATCAGTTTAATAGCTCTATGCCGAAATTTAAATTTTGAATAATGAATTATTAAACAATTACATGTATGAATTGCTTTGATACTACCAGAGGCAGTTAACATTTTTAATACAGCATGATTCAAACTTGGATATATTTTTGAATTTCTAAATTTTTTTTTTAACATAACACATTTTTTTTAATTAAAGAACATATAGTTGTAGTAAAGGTGAATGCATAATTCAATTCATGTTCTACAGATAGTGCCATATGTATAATCATCAAAATGAATTTTAATTACGTGCAATTGCATATAAAAAATTCCCATTTCTGTTTCTTCAGTGTCGTTTGACTAAAGGTACTTAATAGCAGAGTATTATTTTAGTAAATTTTCGTTGTAAGACGTGATACCTAGACAGTTTAGTAGAAAAAAAAAACTAAGTTGATGATTGTTTGAAATTTGGTGAAGATATTTGCAAAAAAATAATAAGTGCTAAATATCTTTTAATGCTTAATAGATTCTACAACAGAACTTTGAAATTGATCTCATGTAATTTTTGAGATTGGTAAGGCAACTGCTGCCTCAAAATGAGAGTGTAAGTTATCTTATTGTATAGACCATAACCATTACTCTTATTATCATGATTTTAACTTTTTATGCCATAAATACAAATGATCAAAAGTTAAGAGGACATGAATGAAATTATTGAGTACCTTTTAATTAAAAATACATAATTCTTTCGTTGAACAATTTAAAAGTAGATGTAATATTACACACACTAAACACAGGCATTTAAGAAGCTCTGATATTGAAGCGGCTACATTTTTAATAGCGAAAAATATATTATAAAAGCACCATTTTTATTTTCTATCATTCAAATGTCAATTTGTTTTCATAAGTTCAAATTTATATCAAGAGTTCAAATGTTAATTTTTTTTGCTAATATATCCCAAAATGTATTTACTAAAAGCACAGTCTGAAATTGTAAATTTAAAAAAAATAATAATTAAGAATAAAACTGACACATTTACAAGCACAGTAGAAATGAGAGAATTACAACGAAAAGTTATTGTTTTCTGATGGTCAAGCCTTTTAGAAGTTCCATAATTAAAAAACTTATAATACGTCTAGCCAGATATTGATGATCAGTTTCAATTAAATGTTTTCGGTGATAGTATAAAATTATCCAAAAATATGTCGTCCATTTTATATAAATGTTAAAGATTTTTATTTATCTAAAACTTCCTTTGTTTGAAATTAAGTTCAAAAAATATCAGAGTAGAAAGGTGATTAAAATTATTATATCTAATTGTATGGATATTGTAACGTGTCGATCTATATTAGATCTATAACGGCTTCAAGAAGAGGGACACTTTCAGGATCAAAGTAACACTTTAATTTTATTAACAAGCACTACATATATTTACAAATACAGAAATCTGGTTTTTTTTCAATGCATCTGACAAATTCTTAGACAACTGTATTTTATGCCATAAGCAAGGGCTGCCCGACGTTACTCACTTAGCACTACCCAGGGAGCACGTGTAGCTGGAAGATAAGCCATGGACGCGGAGTAACAATGCACCGCAACACTCTACGATCATATTAGACCGACACCTAAGGTTTTAAGGTGGATCCCGAACCACTACAAACATCCATGTCACAGCCAATACTCAAACAAGAAACCTGTGGTAACGAGCGCCAGAGCGCTAGCCACTCGGCCATCAGGCCCCTTACAGAACTCAGGGTTATTATACAAATAAATGAAAATTAAAATATATATTTGATGACAAATGCATAATTAAATCACAAGTACAGTTCACTCCAAAGTCAGAGATTTTCAGAGTTTTCTAGTCTAAATCGAATCTCAAAACATGTGGCCTTTAATTATCGCACGGCGTGATACATGAAACAACAAGGGGCTCACTTTGGAATAGGCGGAAACTCCTGCCTGTTATGACACTTCAGAGAAAAAGAAAAACAACACTCTCTGTCGACTATTCGCAAAATTACCAAAAACTTCCTTTTAAGAAAATCCGTCTAGAAGGGGGAATCGGCGTCAGCTTCCCTCACTTTCCCTTGGAGTACACATTTCGCAGCTCATGGTCTATCACCAATCACGATGCAACAATTAATAATCAAGTCTATATTCCATCTGTAATTGTTTCTATTTGTAAATGTCGCACACACAATCCTTAATTTCATGAGTCTCATTATACATGATACAATATATGCTATCAGATTTGAGTGACAAGTTGTTGTAATTAGTAAAAACCACTAAGTGCGTGTAATAAAACTGCTTGTCTGCTGTCAAATTAGAGTGATGATTTATCATTATATACTTGCCAAAGAATATACATTCCTTTCTCTTGACAAAAAAGGAGCCTGAATGGCTGAGTGGCTAGCTCTCTGACGCTCGGTACCACAGGTTTCGGGTTCGAGTCCCGGTAATGCCATGGATGCTTGTAGTGGTGCGGAATGCACTTTAAACTGTAGGTCCCGGGCTGTTTAGTATAAAGTGTGCAGAAGAGGAACTTAGAGCGACAAACATACCTGACAACAAAAATGCTATATCTTTTCTAGTGGGAAAAAATTGTACAATATGAATTAATAGAGAAACTACATACCTTGAAAATGTATTCCAACCAATTTTAGTAATGATACTTATTTATAAAATATGTTTTTATTTTTTACCAAGAAATCGATTTATTTTCTGAAACATCCACATTGATTGTAATTAATGCTTTGTTGAAATTCTAAAAGCAAATAATCTTTTTACTCGATTTATAATGATTAAAATCCTATTAATTAGCTGAAGTTTTTAAAATGATTAATTTTAATTATTGAATTATAAGATGTGGAGCAACTAAATGGATAAATGGAAACTTTTGAATGGATATCATTTCAAAGAGATTGGAAATGCTTTCTGAAAAAAGGACTTTTACACAAATAGAAAATCGAATCTCGTTTGAAAAATATAATTAGTGAATACATTTTCTTTTTTGCGAAAAAAGATTTTTCGTGATAGAAAGTGAATAAATTAAAAATATTTCCATAATAATAGTTGAATAAATTTGAAGAGTATTGATTCAATAGCAATAAATGAAATTATTTTTAAATTTAATAAGTACTGTTGAAAAAAAAAGATACATTTGAAATTGTATTGATTAATTCATTATAATTTGCTGAATAAGAAAATGATAACAAATACATAAAGAAAGGTTTCCAGAAAATTTCATTAAATACGATAATCTTCTAAGATACACATTTAGCGATCCAAATTCACTTTTTTGTAAATGAAATTCATTCCTTTCAAAATTATAGTACTCATTTACAGTAATATATATATACATATGTATGTCTATGTAGACTAACAACGTTTTTCTGTATCAGAGGGATGTAGTGGTATGTCTAAAGATGTATGCTTAAATATGAAAAATGTATACGTTATGCATACATTTTTCTGTTTTTTTTAAAAATAAGTACGATTATGTATATGCACTCAACAGAAAGTGCATATTTATGCACGTGCAAATTAATTGGGACAAGCTACATTTTTTATAAGATTTAACATTTCACAGATACTTCCTGCCTGAAACTATCTGTGAACTACATTATATTACAAAATTCTTGTACGAAATAGTAAACTACATACTTGCAAGTCAAGTACAGATCTGTAAAGATAATTATTGGCTCCTGGTGTGAGTGGGGATTCATTGATAGAATGATGGAGGCTCATTAAAGCAGGGAGATGGGCAAGAACACAAAAAAAAAAACAGATATTGACACTTACAATGAAACGAAAGTGTTTGATTTGGGCCAGGATATATTACTCCTGGACTTCAAAGACTGGAATAAGATTATATTCATTGACGAAATACATTTTTTTGTTTAAGGGTTTGAATTTGTCAGACGAAATGCTGGAGAACACATCAGGAATAACATCATAATCAAATAGTATAGCATTCTCAAAAGGAGATGCTTTGGGGTTATATTATATATCAGATACACCTGGCAGCTTAGTATTAGTTGAGGGAAAGATGGACCTTCTAAAATACACTTCAATATTATATGATATAATTGTGCAAATGGTCACTGGTGATGTTCGCGTGTTTCAATAAAATTTTGCTCCATGCCTTACTTCTAACTAACAACAAAATGTCTCCAAGGAAAATATGTGTAGTTTTGTATTGGTCTGAAAATTAGGCTGGTACATATACACATACAAGCGCACACACACATGCACGTTCAGATATGCACACAAATACAACAAAGGTACATACGCACACAAAAACCAAACATACATATATGCGAACTCGTATATATACTCGTATTCAAGTATATATACTTATATTCAAGAATACATGCATACGCATACAAATACATGTAACACTTCACGCTTGAATATCCACATACACACTCTCATACATGCATCCCTATATATATATATATATATATATATATATATATATATATATACAAATACATTGGTGTGCAAAACTTAAACAACATGTGGGTATTTTGCCATAACTCCACCAGAAATCATCTGAGAGACATGACATTCAGTAATGAGGGAGATTATTATGTACGTGCAGGATGACGAAAGCATCAGCTCTGGAAAAGGAATACAATGCATACGTTATGGAATCAAACAAGAACACGCTTTATTGAATGCATAGTATCGGGATTTATGATTGTCTATCCAAGACGAAGACCAACAAGCAGATGTTCCTTAATATGAGATATGCCCTCCCCTCAATGCAATGGTTGCTTCGCACCGTCTCCGCATACTCAGAACCAACTGTTGCAACATTTCTTGCGGTAGGAGTGCCCATTCCTCAATCAGAATCTGTTTGAGTTGTTGGGTGTTCTCCGGAGGATGTAAGCGTACTGCAATGCGTCTCCCCAAAGTATCCGACACATGTTCGATGGGATTTAAATCTGGGGAGTACGCTGGCCAATCCATTCGAATGATATCTTCACTTTATAGTAGCTCCTCAACAGCAAGAGTCCAAAGTGGCCTTGTATTGTCATCCATAAAAATGAAGTCTGGGCCAATGGCACCTCGGAACAAACGCACATGGGGAAGGTGTACCTCCTCACAATAGTGATCCACGGTTACAGACCCTCTGTCGAAAACGTGGAGCTCAGTTTGCCCGTTCAGCAAAATGACTCCCCAGACAAGTTACAGTACTTGAAGAGACAGTCCTCCCAGACAGTCCTTGAAGTTACTGGGATAAAACCGGGTTCCGACCTCTCTCCAAATCAAAACTCGTCGAGAATCGCTTCTGGTACAGAACCGACTCTCATCCGTAAAGAGGACATGATTCCATTGATCAGTTGTGCAGTTTTTGTGCTCTCTGCACCACTGTAAACGGGGGCGTCGGTGGCCAACATTCAACGGGAGGCAGCGTTCAGGACGGCGGGTGAATAGGCCAACTGTGTGAAGGCGTCTGGCCACAGTAAACCGCTACGCTTGTCGGCCCGTTGATAAACAAATTTGCTGAGCTCTGGCGCTTGCTGACTGCTGTCGGCCTCTTTTCTAATGCAGGACGATATATCGGTCATCTCCTGCAGTTATCTTCCTCGGGCGGCCACCACCAACCTTTCTAACAGCTGTACCTGGGGTTTAGAAAGCTTTCCAAGCGCGCGAAACGACACTTTTGTTGATTCCCAACTCTGCAGCTACACTGATGACAGTACGCCTCTTCTCCAGCTTTCCGATCATTCTTCCACGTATGAAGTCGTCCAGGTGATTTCATCTAACCATATTTCACGAACTGACACACTGGCACTTGCAGCGAATATGTTGCATTGCGTCTCCGTCCTTCCTTTTATTCTACTGTCGCGCGTTTTGAGTACGGTCACGTCGCCTCCGACATTTCGTTCCTGATATTTGCATACGCATGACGTTTCTACTGGCTTACGTGTTCATTGTACTGATCTCCAGACCTCCTTTTCTGCAATGTTCTGGCTATTTGCTAAATTTTTATATTGTTACTTAAGTTTTGCACACCAGTGTACTTCCACACAAGAGCACACAAATACTCACATGCGAACATACATACAAGCAGATGCGCACACATACTTGCCAACGAATAGACTATATACTCGTACAAACATTTCGTGTACACACACACACACACACACACACATATATATATATATATATATATATATATCTATATGTATATACACAAACATAACGCGTGCACTAATTAATATACATGCGTACACAAATACTTATGCACGTACAATCCCATAGACAAACATAAACACTTACAAATCCGAATTTAATCATATTCACAAATTTACACGCATGCACATATAATTCATACGCATATATACACTGAAGTGACAAAAGTCATGGGATACCACTTAATATCGTGTCGGCCCTCCTTTCGCCCGGCGCAGTGCAGCAACGCGACGTGGCATGGACTCAACAAGTCGTTGGAAGTCTTCTGCAGGAATATTGAGCCATGCTGTCTCGATAGACGTCCATAATTGTGAAAGCGTTGATGGTGCAGGATTTTGGGCACGAACAGACCTCTCGATGATGTCCCATAAATGCTCGATGGGATTCATCTCGGGCGATCTAGGTGGCCAGATCATTCGTTGGAATTGTCCAGAATGTTCTTCAAACCAATCGCGAACAGTTGTGGCGCGGTGACATGGCGCATTGTCATCCATAAAAATCCCATCGTTGTTTGGGTACATGAAGTCCATGAATGGCTGCAAGAGATCTCCAAGTAGCTGAACATAAGCATTTCCAGTCAATGTTCGGTCCAGTCGAACCAGAGGACGAAGTCCATGCCATGAAAAAGCAGCCCACACCATTACGGAGCCACCACCAGCTTGAACAGTGCCTTGCTGACAGTTTTGTTCCATGGCTTCGTGGGGTCTGCGCCACACTCGAACCCTACCATCAGCTCTTACCAACTGAAATCGTGACTCATCGGACCAGACCACGGTTTTCCATTCATCTAGGGACCAACCGATATGCTCACGTGCCCACGAGAGTCGCTGCAAGCGATGTAATTCTGTCAGTAAAGGCACTCGCGTCGGTCTTCTGCTGGAATAGCCCAAGAAAGCCAAATTTCTCCGCACAGTTCTAACAGACAAGTCCCTTGTACGTCCCACATTGATTTCTGCGGTTATTTGACGCAGTGTTGCTTGTCTGTTAGAATTTACGACTCTTTGCAGACGTCGCCGGTCTCGGTCGTTAAGTGCAGGCGGTCGACCACTGCGCTGTCCAGGTTGGGATGTTATGCCTGAAATTTCATACTCTCGGCACACTCTTGACACAGTGGATCTGGGAATGTTGAATTCCCTAACGATTTCCGAAATGGCATGACCCATGCGTCTAGCTCCAACTAACATTCCGCGTTCAAAGTCTGTTAATTCCCGTCGTGCGGTCATCATCACGTCAAAACCTCTTTACATGAATAACTTGAACAGAAATGAAAGCTCTGCAAAAGCACTGCGCATTTATACTTGTTCTACGCGATGCTACTGCCATCTGAAAAGTTGCATATTGCTATCCCATGACTTTTGTCACTTCAGTGTAGACTAACACATATATATTATAAACATATACTATAGGCATTTAAGGAAACGCATGCATATATATAAACACACACGTAAACGCGCACTTAAATACATACATATACATGTACAAACACATAAATACTCATTCGCATATATTCATACATGGATCAACGCTCATATACAGATACGCAGACAAATACATTTGCATATATACTTCAGAAAATAAGCATTTGCAGCTGGCATGATTACCGAAAAAAAAGGCAGATTAACGTATGCATACTCTCATGCCATAAAGAATGTTACAATTCTTTGTTTCGCCACTTCCTTAGGCACTATTCCATCTTTCTTTCTATTTTGATTTCCGACCTCATTTCTGTTTTCGTACTTGCCATTTTAAGCTTACGCTGATTCTCGATCATTGGTTAATACTTTCATCAAAAAATGCCTATCAGCCCTCATGGGACTTCAGAAAGAGTGATTTTTTCCTCACCCCTCCTTCGAACAAGGGCTGAAATACGTGTCTTCCCACATTCAATGTTGTATCTGATCATTTTTTTTCCAAATCATATAAATATATCTTAAATGTGCAGTACAATAAGTCCTAAACATACAGTCACAAACACACTTTCACAGGCTTAAATTTATCTTTACAAACATCAAATCCCCTATTAAATAAATCTTGACCATCAATTGGAGGCGTAGCACAAAACACACACAACCAAGACGACAAAAAGATAACTTAAACTACTCTGTTGGAAATAAAGTATCCCTACCCTTATTCCTTCCTTCGGAAAAAAAAACCACTCTTAGAAACATATGTTCAACACCGGATATCATTATTTATGAATTTATAGCCTCTGCCAATTTCACCAAGCGGAAAGAGTTTAAGAAACACTGAACTAAAAACCAAGTTTTTGAATGCAAATATATATATATATATATATATATATAATATTTTTATACATAAAACAATCAATATCAAATATTTCTTGCTTTCTACACACCGATATTTATATCATACTCACTGGTCACTTTCTAGAGTCTGTTTGCAGTATATTAGGTATCTGCAACTAGAATGCTTATTTCAAATCCGACAAGAGATTTTTTTTTATCTAATGCAGCTGGCAAACGCTTAGACAGCTTGGTCTTGGATGCCTTAAGGTAAGCGCTGCAGAGACGTTACTCACTTTGCATTACCCAGGGAGCGCGTGTAACTTGAAGATAAGCCACGGACGCGGAGTAGCAATGCCCCCGCAACACTCTACGATCCTATTAGACCGGGACCTATGGTTTAAGGTGGATTCAGAACCACTACAGACATCCATGGCACCGCCGGGATTCGAACTCGAAAGTTGTGGTACCGGGCGCCAGACACTCGGCCATTCAGGCCCCATTCGACAAGAGAAACCGAAATAAAAAATTTCCCGTTTCCATGGCTGGAAGAAGACCACAAATCTGTAGGCTGAAATTACATTATTAATTTTAAATGTAATAATTAATAGTTTTAGGTTTTTAGGATAGTATTTTATAAGTAGGCTAATTAAGTGAATAAAAAATTATTTGTGCAAAAGTATAAAAGAGAGAAGATATTTGGACTTTAGTTTCAAGGAATAGAAAGGGAAAAAGTTACATAATCCCCTTCCTATTTCGAAATTTTAAGTACATTTTTGAAAAGCAAATTTATTTAAAATTTTTTTTTTAAGTACACGCATCAAAAGGCCGTTCCTTGGTAAAGGTCGTAGAAGTGATCTCATAGAATTAGCAGGTGAATTTGTGAAACTATCTCACTGGAAACTATTGCACATTAATATTAAAAAAAATAAAAAAAACAAAAGTGAAATTACGACGAAGAATTTGTTAAGCAAGTTTTCGAAACAATAACTGAGGAGAGCATTAAAATATAGAAAAAAAGCTTGAAAAGGAAAACGAAAAGAAAAGGCAGATAGAACATGAGAAAAGCAAAGAACTTTTGAACTGGATAAATTAAAGCATCAAAATAAAAGTAAAGTTATGTCTAAATGCCAACTGTGATAATGTATAGAAACCAACTGTAATGTTATATTAAAGCTCCGGAAGTAAACCAATCAGCGATTTAAGAAATCTCATACAGCGATTTCATTAGAAGGAAGGCGATATATCTTCATTTTTTTTTTAATTTAATTTTAAACTGCATACAAAACGAATCGGGATAAAGAAAGCGATTTTGCGTTTCATTTGTTAGAGCTGTTATCCTTTAAAATTACCCAATTAACAGCTAGAAGATGATGCTAATGAATATTATTTGTTAACTTATTACTGTGCCCAAAAAGTAAGACCAATTATTATTTTTTTCTAAAACTCTTTATTTATTCTTCCAAATTTATCTCATCGCCTTCAAAGTAATCCCCTCCGGATTCAATTCTCTTATGCCAACGTTTTTTCCAATTCTCAATGCATGCTAAAAAGTCATCGGCAGGGATGGATCAGAGAAAGCGCACGGCGATTCACGTTGAATCTCTTCAATCGACTCAAAACGGTGTTCCCGCAGTGGTCTTTTGCGTTCAGACATTAGCCAGAAGTCTCACTGTTGGAATACGGTGGTTGTGGAAGGATATGCGTTTCATTTTTGGCGATAAAGTCAATGCAGTAGAATCAATGCAGTATGACCTGGCGCATTCGGTGTTTTCGATACGAATCGAGATTTGATGCGTTTGAGGCCCAAAATTGAATTGACCGATCCTTTTGAAATTCCAACATCAGCAGCAAGGTCTCTAATTGTAAATCGACGGGCTTTCAAGCAGCAAAACTTTAATTTCTTGGACGTGAGCTTCGTCGATTGAGGTTGATGGTCGACCAAAGGTATGTTCATCTTCAACGCTTTCTTTGTACTGTTTATACCACTTGTAAACATTTCTTTCCGATATAGGAATGCTCACCGAATACCTTCTGCAACACCCTATACCTTTCCGCAAGCAAAATTTAATGCAAGTTCTTTGCTCAATTAATTCAGAAATTTCAAAAATCGCATGAATCGCTTTTTGCGTCTCGCAAAGCCAAGCGTAACTGAAACACTAATGACACAGATGTCTAGGACAGTGGCAACAACATAAAAAGTAAAAAAATGAAACTCCATAAGCCCCGGAATTTTAAATTGAAAATTGGTCTTACTTTTTTGACAGAGTAGTAAAACTCCGGAAGTAAACCAATCCCCCGATTTAAGAAAACTCATACAGAGATTTAATCCGAAGGAAGGCGATATATCTCCGTTTTTTTTAAATTTATCTTGAGCAGCAGACAAAACGAGCCGGGAAAAAGAAAACGATTTTGCGTTTCATTTGTTGGAGCTGTTATCCTTTGAAATTACCCAATTAATAGTTGGAAAATCTGAAGAAGAAGCTAATGAATATCTATTTGTTAATTTAAATCCCTTTAACAATAAACTTTTTAAGCCCAGAAAAATTTCGCTAGAAATTCATCAATTACATTAGGGATCCTAAAGGTACTTGTACGGTTTTTGTTTTCGAAATAAGTAATTACTTTAATGAATGGTTGAGAGTAATATAAATTAAAGATTTCGATTCCTTAAAAGAATTCATTATAACAGATCAGTTGACAAAATGGGTTCCAAATTTTATGCGGGAACATTTTTTTAATGCATGCCCTAAATATGTAAATGCGAATTAATTAGCAGAAGTATTAGAGGATTACGAAAAGGTTCGATCCGAAATGAAAATAAATAATTAAAACAAAAGTAATAAATTTGGAAGTCATTGAATTATCACAATTTGGAAGTCATTCGGAATTATGAAATTATCATAAAAGTGGATTCGAATCCAATAAATTGTAAATCAGAAATGCTGTGATAAGTCATAAATTTAATGAACAAGAAATTTCGTCTTAATATAATAATAACCGTAAAGTATTTAATTCATATATCCTCATATGAAAAAGGTGAATCCAAAGTTTTTCATGTAGACTTTATAGTCATAATTCAAAAGATTGACCAAGTCCTTGTACTTATGTGGTGTAAAGGCTCACGCAAAACAATATTGCTTCAAGGAAAAAAAAATTAGCTTAAGCGTGTGAGATCTAGAAACGTCCGTAACCGTGGACAAGTATTTGAAAAATGCTACAATTCAAAAATCGCATCGCCAGCTGTTTGCCGGCCCTTGTTCGTGCTTACTGAAAGAATCGTTTACGGTAAGTATTAGAATTAATATGATTATGATGCCTTATAAATTTTTTTTCGGGGGGGCGGAAGGGAACAAAAGTGCCCAACTTTGAAAAGTTTAGGAGCTGCAATCGTGGATTTTCAAATAGGTGAAATTATGTGAAAAGATATTTCCGTTCTAATTGTTTCCTATTCGGTTCAACCCATTGATTTATTAGTCGGGGGACAAGTTTCTAGATTTGTCATATGTTGCGCCTGCTAGGGTTAACAACTTTTTTTTTCGTATTGGTTATTCAAGAGATTACCAAATTATTTAATTAAAATGCATCGAAGAAATATCGAAGATGCCATATGATAAATTGCAAGTAGAGGAAATTACAAAAATAATATATATATATATATTGTTTATTTTTGTATTGTAACATAATAATATTATTATTAAATTTATTTCTTTAAAAAAAATTAAGTAACAATTGCCAGCAAATGTTTATTCAGGAGATCCGAGTGTGGATTTTTTTTATTTTTTTTTTATAAATGCCAGTGCCAGCCAGTATATCGTTAATGCCAGTGCTGACGTCGTAGATGACGAAACCGCATTGAATAAATAATGCTACTGGCCTAATAGATGACAAGACACAAGGTACATAATGTAAGTTTAACAACGAGAATTATGGTTCTAAAGATAAATATTTGTTGACAGTAAAGTAACGTTTACTATTAAAGAAAGTAAATGGAAAAAAAAAAGTGTTGGACTAATTCTGATCGGACACCCCGTGATCAGTCCACTCATGGATGGAGGGAAGGAATGGGGCAGCTTTTGTTGTGATGGAGCATCCGTAAAAAGAATTCTGACTTGGCTTCGAGTCGCTGAAGTACCTTCTGAGAAGACTGTGATGGGCACCATTGCGCATCATGTAGCAGGAAAGTTCCCCAGGTAGTCTGACTAACGAAGCAAGATGCTACACATCAGAAACTCCATCAAATCTCATTTTTTTTTTTTACAATAATGCCTCCTGAGGATTGAACCCCAACTATTCCTCGTTACCAGTGAGCCCCGAGTAATAGTAGTTTTTAGATAATAATACAATTAATACTAAATTAAAACTAAAATGATATTAAAAATACGATACTATAAAGAAAATACATTCATATGCATTTATCTAAGTACTTCATTAATATAACATAGATGTGTTTTTTTCTCTAATGCAGCTGGCAAACTTTTAAACATGGACGTCTTGGATGCCTTAAGGCAAGCGCTGCACAGACGTTACTCACTTTACATTACCCAGGGGGCGCGTGTAACTTGAATATAAGCTACGGACGTGGAGTAACATGCCCTGCAACGCTCTACGATCCTATTAGGCCGGGACCTACGGTTTAAAGTGGATTCCGAACCACTACAAACATCCATGGCACCGTCGGGATTCGAACCCGAAACCTGTGGTATCGAGCGCCAGAGGGCTAGCCACTCGGCCATTCAGGCCCCTATAACACAGATGTAGAAATTTTTAAAAAAAGTATTCTTTCAAGTTTAGTCAAGTCAAGTTTCAAGTTTTTTTATTTATTTAAAAAAAATACAACTTAGAATTCCATTAAAAGCTCCCAAAAAAAATTTTAAATAGTTCAATACGGATAATCGCCTTAATTATTAATCAAGCCATGATTGATAAATTCCCTTTCAATGTTTTATAAAGTCTGAGGATAAATGATCCTATTGAATATGCGAGTTATAACGACATTTGGCCTTAATATTCGAGAAAAGTTTTTTTCTGCAGATTTTTTATTAAAATTAATGAATTCCATATTTAGTTTGTTTGATATCGTTACGAAATTTAAGGCATATATTTACATATTTGTTTTATTAATATATTACATACATATTTATATTTATAAGTTAAAGAAATATTTATATATTCATTGAATGCTTTGTAATTATATGTAAATAATATATAAAAAAATTACATTAACGTGTAAAAGTATTAGATATAAACGATTAAACACCAATATTACATTATAAACACATCGCCATATCTAGGTCAAACAGTAGTTTGTATGTGAAAATGCAAAAATTGATTCCTCGTGTGATGCAGTTTATGTCATTGCTTTGAATGTTTAGGTGTGTTTGTTTTGTATTTTTATCTGAAAAACATTATTGAATTGCAGATGAATTGCTAGATACCTGAAAGCTTTACCTTTTCGAACAATTTACTTAATAATGCACCAATATCTGTACATTATAGGAATTTTCTCCCTGAAGTGAAGAGTTTTGGTATTTCATTCCCAGGAGAGTGGAATGTATATTCTTTGACAAGTACCTAATAATAACCCTTTACTCAAATTTGAGAGCAGATAAGCAGATAGTTATATTGTAGATAGTTATATTACATGCAATTAGTGTTTTGCTCTAAGGAGAACAACCTGTTACTCAAATCTGATTAGATGCCATGTATAAAGAGGGTCATGAAATTAGGGGATATCTGTGCGACCTTCACAGGTCAAAACAACTGCAGGTTGAATATGGACTATACCATGAATTGTTCCATCGTGAATTTTGATAAACCCTGAGCTGAGGAATGTCTACTCCAATGAGAAGTGAGGGAAACTGACTCCCTCTCCTCTTGACGTAATTTCTGAAACGAATGTTTTGGGAGAAGAAAGGAAAGAGTTCTGCGATTAATCGGTAAAGAATGTTGTTTTTCTTTTTCTCTGAAGTGACAGAACAGGCCAGAGTTTCCACCTGTTCCCAAAGTGGCTTTGTGTATCACGCCGTGCATCTGCCACAGGCCTCAGAAATAGATTCGACATAGACTCGATAAATCTATAAATCTCTGACTATGAAATAAACAGCACTTGTAAATCAGATTATCTTAAATTTTAATTTTTTTTTTACCTAAATAGAAAACTATATATATATTTAATGTTTGTAAAAAAAATTTCAAACACTCTTATGAACCTGAAAGTGTCCCTCTGCTTCAAGCCGCTAAAGGTCTAGAATAGACCAAAAAGCAACAATTGTCATACGAGTCAAGGAATACACGAAACCAGATAATTAAGTCTAGATTCAATTTGTTATCTGGTGAGCAAAGTGTGTTTCACCAGAAAATTTAACTGAGTTACTTAATCTATTATATATAATTCCCTTGTCACGATGTTTGTTCGCGATGAACTCCGAAACTGACCATCCGATTTTAACTTTTTTTTTTTAAATATGTGTTTTGTTTCAACTTGAGAAATAGGATAGTTTTTATTCAGATTTTTTTGTATTTAAATGCAAAATCGGTTAAAATCTAGCATTGAGGAAGGCGCCAATCTTGCAACCCTGAATTTTCGCCAATTTTCCGCCAATTTCTTTAGGGTTGCAATACTGCAATTAGAGGAATTCGTAGCTTCATTTTTCGAACAATATAATGACTATTTTTAGATGGCGCCGTGTCTCGATGCCTGTACTAAATAACCGTAAAATTCTCATGTTCTGAATATTATTGTTTTACGTACTACTTTAAATTTTGTGAAAATGATATTGTATGAAATTTATATTACTTCTATGTGAAATAAATCAAATGTATGTAAGTATTACCTGATTTGATTATCAATATTTTTTTTATTTTCTAAGTAAGAATTTGAATTGGAATAAAATATATGGAATGAAAAGTTGTGAATCAAAACATTGAACTTTTCTATACTTAAAGTTTGTCAACATGTGTTGTATTTGATTAAGAATTCTAAAATAAAATGTGATCTACAAGATAATATAATATAGACAATATAATTTTAAAGAAAGATCATGAATTTTAAGGATTTTTTGAAAAGTGTGAAAATGAAGTAAACTCTGCAATTATTTGATATAATGATAACATTAAAATTTTATAAAAGGCATTATAACAGTTGCAAGTTGAAAATCAAGGACATTTTTCAAAAAAAATCTTTTGTTATTTGAAACACAAAGAATTTGAGTTATAAATTTGAGTGATTTAAATATTGTCGAAGAAAAATTGATAAATGGTACTTTTAAATTGGAAGTTATTTAAAGAAAACAAAACAAATAAATAAGCGTTTATATTAATAAAGGAGAATTTAAAGCTCAATGACATTTTTATGTATGTGCATTTGTTTTTATTTACATTTAAAAGTTCGTTTGAATTATTTCTTATTTGAATTTTTATGCATTTTGTATTCATTCAAAACACCATAATACTAATATTTCTGTTCTAAATGCTTTGAAACTTAATGTAAAAGTTTTCTTTAAATGTATGAAAGAAATAGCACATGGAAATTAACCTAAATTCATAAATTGTTTTTATTTCAGTTTTTAAACTAAGAATTTTTGTAAATTTGTAAAAAAAAGTTTGTGTCGACAAACTTTAAGCATACAAAAATGTATAAATAATTAAGATATAAATTTGAAAACAGTATATTACCTACATAAGGATATTCCCAGCATAAAAATACTTGTAAAGGAAAAAACTATTCATGTTTTATTTATTTTTTAATTATCAAGTTTTGCAACAATATCACATTTTTGCAATGTTTATCCATATTTTAAAGAATAAATTGTATAAAAAATAATTAAAGTTGATATTTTTATGTGAAATTCAAAGGTTTTGAATATATTTAATCAAAACACTTGCAAAAAGGCTACATATTTTAAATCCAGGTCATTTCGTATTAAAAGGCCTTTGCAAATAGGAGGAAGTTGTAAAAAAAACTTTTGTCGAGCTAATTTTAACTTTTTCAAAGCAAAGCTCAGAAAATATTTAGAGCTTTAAGGAAAAATAAAACTATATTTTTTAATAAATAAGACTATGAACTTGATGATTCAATGTCTCTTCGGTGGTGCTGTTTTACTACTATCTGGTGATTTCCGGCAGACATTACCTGTCATTCCTCGCTCTACATTTGCTGATGAGATTAACGCATGCTTGAAACAATCATTTTTATGGAAAAACGTTGAAACACTTCGATTGACCATAAACATGCGAGTACAATTACATAATGATCCATTGGAACAAGAATTTTCAAATCAATTATTGGATATTGGAAACGGTACAATCAGACTACATCAAAATACGCAATGCATCCAATTGCCAGATAATTTCTGCTCTGTTGTTCATTCAAATAATGAACTAATTGAAAGTGTATTTCAGGATATTATTAATAATCACTTAGACCATAATTGACTCAGTAATCATGCAATTTTGGCAGCAAAAAATGCTGATGTTGATGAAATTAACTGTCAAATACAAAATTTATTGCCAGGCAATCTGATGATTTTTAAGTCAATCGACACCATTGCTGCTGATGCTCAATTTTCCGATTGAATTTTTAAATTTTCTGGATATGCCAGGAATGCCGCCACACAATCTTCGTCGGAAAATTGGTTCACCGGTCATTCTATTGCGTAACTTAAATCGACCAAAATTATGCAACGGTACACAAATAGTCATTAGAAGAATTACCGGAAACGTACTTGAAGCAACGATATTGACTGGAAAGTTTAAAGGCGAAGTCGTCCTGTTACCTCGAATTCCTATGATACTATCAGAATCTACAATACCTTTCAAAAGGCTACAATTTCCGATACGTTTGGCTTTTGCGATGACAATAAATAAGTCGCAAGGGCAGACAATGGCTATTTGTGGCTTGGATTTGGAGAATCCCTGTTTCTCCCATGGGCAGCTGTATGTTGCATGCTCACGTGTTGGAAAACCATCGAATTTATTTATTTTGACGAAAGACAGACCAACAAGAAATATTGTTCATCGCTTAGTTCTTAGTTAAATGAAAGTAATAATTATTAAAAATTAAATTACGTTAAATAATTATAAAACAGTGTTAAAAATCAACATTATCTGCCTCATTCAATAAATTAATAAAAATTAAACATTTTCTATTCGTTGAAGCTTAATTTCATCTTTTCATCATTCTTTACCAATCACTTCCTTAATACCAATTATAGTATCTAATAATTGAACGAAATACAAGAAAGCCACAGCAGCCAACGGTCTTCTAGTTAAATATAAAACCCAAAACAATTGTTTTAACATCTTTTAGCAACATGGTTGTGTTTTATTCTATCGAAAAATAAAAGAATTCTACTTTAATCCCTTTTCCATCGTTTCCATAAAACTTCATTACCCGCAATTGCTTACAAAAGAAAGATTTACACCTTGCCATTTTGGATGTACCGTTTCTCTTTAGTATTAATGAGATTACGTTAAATAGGCGTCGATACTAAACTTCTTCCATTTAAAGAAGAAAAAACACTACACTAAACGATATGCTAAATGTTAGGTTAATAAGGATTTTTCTCAGATTCAACAATTCTCAAAACAAAGAGATTTTAATAAGCAATTGATCTATAACGAATGGTTATTCAATTCCTTCTATTAGCTCACACTCTCCCTATATATATATATCTTGTTCAAATTTTCAATCTTTACTAAAATACTTTTTATTCACCCACTCAAGTTCAAATACATTTTTTTGAACTTGTAGTGGATGACACTGGATGTTAATACAGTTTTTTTCATATATTAATTCAGTAATTAAATTTAATTAATTAATTTTAGTCTTTTTTTGGATTTAAGTTGCATATATCTACCAATAGATGGAGCCAGATAAACTTAAAAAAATAATGCAAAATTTTTCTAAAGCACTTTCTGCAATATAGTGAAAAAAAAGTAGTATTGACTCTAATTTTTAATTTTTTTTTATATTACTTGTTTAGTAAAACCGTTAATACTGTGATTTAGTTAGTGAATGTATACTGAATAATTATTTTTATGATCTGCCGAGGGTAGAAGCTATAAACTGCTTCGACACTTTCGTACAATCTAGTTGTTATGGTTTACTAATATAATTAAATAATATATTTGCATTTTTTTTAATGTTTTGATTAATATTTTGTAAAAAAGAATCTTTTTTAATAGTATGTCAATTATACATTGAACTATACCTGAAAAAAGAAATTAAATTTTAAATAATTCCAGAAAATGCCTATAATAAAATGTTTTTGGAATTCTGGGAAATTTCTCGAAAGGTTTTTCAAAGATTTTCTTATCAATAGCCTTTATTTTGTGATTAATTCAGCAATGAATTTGGCGGTGATTTTCGCTGCGATATGTTCATGATTGATCTAAGTAATTTTGCGGTTTATATTATTTATTTTAAATTTGTTTACAAAATTTTTTTTTTTAAACTTTTAAACTTTAAATTTATCTTAAAATTTATCTTTTTTATATATTCACGATTAAATTCTATTTACTTGGTGTAGCAACTTTATAGCTATATAAAGTATGTAAGTTCATGATATGTGACAGAAGTTACAACCAGCATTTTAAGAATATCAAATATTTAACTTTATTACATGAGCAATTAATGCCAATTGTCATTTCGTCAATAAATCAGAATCTAGGAAGCATTTTATAATTTTTCGAAAACAAAACTAATTGTAAAGTGACTTTTTTTCCACTTCAAGTAACAAGACACTTCAAAGGAATGACTCCTTCGTTCATTGAGAGACCAATACTGGTATTTCTAGAATTCTTTTTAAATAGTTTGTTATAAATCTGTTCTTAAAAAAGAAAGAAAATTTAAAACCTTTTTTCATTAAATATAAAAATCGAAAGTTTCTGAACAAACTGAGTAACAGTTTTTTAAAAAAGAATTTGCACGAGAACTAGAAATTAAAAAGTAATAACGGTAATCTTTTTTTTTTTTTTTTTTTTGCCAAATGCTATCAAATGAAAATCTTTTAACTTAACTTTAATTTAAATTGAAATTCAAAATAAGTAAAATTAACATATTTCTTAAATTATTTAACAAGGTATCTTTTTTATTAGAAAATCATTAAATGTTTTACAAGAATCTTTTTTAAATATATATATATATTATGGAATAGAAATAAATATTTTGATTTTGATTAAGATTTCGATATCAAATGATCTAGAAATTGATTTCATGTTCAATTTGTAATTTTTTTTTTTTTTAAATTATATGCTTACAACTTAATATATTTCGCAAGTGAAAACCAATTAAAATATAAATACAACTAACTATTTTCCTGTAAAAATACAATTCGTTATAGAATATCTTTTTTTCCTTTATACTAACGAAAGTAAAAAAGTAGATTAATTATCCTTTATAAAACGTTTCACTTTAGTTTAAATTTTTTTGATGATGACTGGTTAAAAATTATAGTTAAATTAAAAATGTGCCATAGAAAATTTAAGTAACAAAAATGTAAGGAACATAAGAGAAACAATTTCTCTTAGAAGTTTCCTTAAGGATTTTTTTAAAAATATAAAAAACGAAAGTTTCTGAAAAAAATTAGTAGTATTTTTAAAAAAAAAAGAATTTAATCTCTAACTATAAATAAATGAGTAATAATAACTATAATACTAATCCTCAGTGTGGGACGGGCATCCCATGTGTGATCTACTCATAAATGGAGGGAAAGGGGCAGCTTCTGTTGTGATGGAGCACCCGTAGGTAGAAGTCTGACTTTTGCCTCCGTGGCGCTCTCACAGTCATATGACACCGGGACCAACGGCTTCAAGGGGATTCCGAACCACTAAAATCATCCATGGCACCGCCGGGACTCGAACTCGAAACCTGTGGTACCGAGTGCCTGAGCGCTAGCCACTCGACCATTCAGGCCCAAATTAATAAGTAATAAAGCCAATGAGAAAAAGTAACAACGCCAAACTCTTTTTTTTTTTTTTTTTTTCGTTAACTCTGCCAAATAAATTTTTTTTAGTTAACTTTAACTTAAATTAAAATTCAAAATAAGTAAAATATACTTATTGTTTATTAAATGATTTAAAAATATGTCTTATTATTAGTGTATGATTAAAATTTTTTATAAGAATGTTTTCTAAATATATATTATAGATTAGAAATAAAAGAATTCTTTGATTAAGTATTGGATATCAATTGATCTAGAAACTGATTAAATGACTGTACTCTATAGATGTTTCATAATTTTTTTTGAAACTGTATGCTTATAACTTTATGCATTTAAACCAAGTGAAAACTAATTAAACTACAAATACAATTAACTATTTTCCAGTAAAAATTTATAATCCGTTATAGAAAATTTTATTTTTCTCTTTTGTGAAAGTAAAAAAGTAGATTAATTGTCCTTTATAATTTATAATTTTTTTTTTTTTGAATTTCAAGTGTTTTTATGATGTCTGGGTAGAAATTATGGTTAAATTAAAAATCTGTCATATAGAATTTAATTAATAAAAATGTAAGTCTCTGAAAAGTTTTCTTAAATATTTTAATATTATTTAATTTAATGCGCTTCAAAATTAAATGTAATTAAGATTAGAAATTTTTCAATATATTCTTTAGTTAATAATATTAAGTCTAAATCTCTGTGCTTAATATGGGACTATATTAAGAATAAAAAAAACTATATATATTTTTTTTTATGTTTTACTGAGATTCCAAAATATTTATAAGTATTTTCGCTTAAAATAAAATAAACACCAAACTCATTAAACAAAATTTTTTTCACATATTTATTGAACTAATGATGAAAAGTATAAACTACTTTTAAACTAAAGATGAAAAATTTATCAGATTAAACCCTTTTGCGTTTTAAAGTAAGGATAAAATAATGTGCTAAATTTTCGAAATTCAGGGGAAAAAATGCATATTAACCTTTAAAACTCATTAATTTAAAGGTTAATGGAAAATAATATTTTAAAGCCTACCAAGATTCAAAAGCGGGTTTATTTAGATTAAAAAAAACAAAGGTAAAACTTTTAGATTTTTTTATATGTAAAGTTTTATCTATATATGTATTTTATTGGAATGGAAGAAAATGCCATTTAAATTGCTTCATGAAGCTATGAAAGTAATGCATAAAATAATGCATAGCTTGTTTAACTTCCCCATCATTTAGGAATTCAGCTCTTCATTTTGCTTTAAAAATCAGAATACATTAATGGTATAAGATATTTACCAGTCAGCATTATTTGTATCTTCTTTGTACTGTAAGATAATATACTTTATTTTTATAATTTTTGATGTGGAATAATAGTATATTTCCATTTCGTAGCCTAAACAGTTTGTTTTTGGTTATAATTACTTTTTCCACAAAGCTAAAGCCTACAATTACACACTTTTTATTACCAAACTAACAAGCGCTTTTATTTATGTTTATTAATATTCGTATAAGTTACAAAAAATTATGCAAATTATAGCAACTTTTTTTTTTACTTTTGAAAGTTTCGCAATTCAGCTGCGATTGTTGAATTTTGTACTTTACCTCAGTATCAGATATTTGATTTTCGTAAGCTTGCTTCTATATGTGAAACTGTAACAGTGCTTCATTGCAAATGTGCTCACTGTGGAGTTCAGGAGAAAAGGTCAGTAGGCTTTGAGATTCTCACTCGAGAGGAAGTACTGCGCAAATTTCGCAAACGCTGAGAAACATTAAGTTTGCAGTCTGAATTAATGCGCCTAAAAAGTAGTATTATATGTTCAAGAAAGTAACTAGTATTTCTGTTATCTTAGATACGTCCTTTATCTTTAAAAAAAAACCAGAAAGATCGGATGAAATTAACAAGAAAATTGAAAGCGTGAAAGTGAAGCGCCAGAAAAGAAAAACTTTCAGAGAGTTAAAAACAAACTTTAGAAAAATTTTAAAAAGAAAGATTTTAGATTTTTTATATATACTTAAATCAGCTAATTGTTCTTAAACATAAAATGTAAATAATTTGATATCAGAACAAGCAGCAGAAATGCAGACATTACGGAGGTACCACAAGGTAAAGAAGAGAAATGTCACAAATAATAACCAAGCCGATAACGTTTGACTGCATTTCTGGGCGAATGAATGTTATTACTGATTTTTCATTTTGGTACACATCTGAACGAGAGAAAGCCATTTATGAAATTCTTGCTGCCTTAGTTAATTTTCACACATCAATTTTCACACTTTTCATGGTGGGTACAGGTTAATGACAATCATTTAAAAGAGGGCGAACCCAATAAAGTTAATCATTTTGGAGACACTTAGAATGAACTAATTGACTAGGTATAAATTGTAACTATTTAATAAATTAGCACTTCCCTTAAGAAAGAGAATTTATCAAAAATTAGGTAGTTTTATTTCTCTACTCTCCTATTTCTGAAACCGAAGAGTTCCATTTAATTGTAGTAGCTTATGAAAAGCAAATAGTTTCTCCAAAAGTATCAAAGAATGGATGTCATTTGAAATAAACTCAAAAAGATATTACTGGAAAGACATGTATTTTTACATCAAGGATTAGCCGAAAAATTTCCAGTATATAAACATTACAGACAAGAAAATCAAAGGTCAATTTGACTTTCATGAACATATGAATTTTATCATCATTTTGTAACAGAATGTTTTAAATACAAGGTTATGTTTTTCGCCTTCAGCAACGCAAATTGGGTTACCATATTTAAAATTGTTGCTACCTTGAAGTTTAGACGGAAGATGAGAAATTGTTTATGTGATCAACGACTTCAGACACATAATTAGGGAACGCAAAAAAAGTTTCATGTCAGAGATTAACCTATATTTTAAGAAATTGGCAAAAGCTTCTTCCAAAATTCGTGAACGAATTGAGAAGAAATAAAATGAATGGTGTTTTGTTGAAAAAAAGATGCCACCAAGTTACCCAGCATCACCTAATTAAGCTCTATAAACAGGCAGAATTTCCTCAAATGGGGTTAGACAAAACATGCTTCAATTAGCCTCCAGATCATTGTAATCTTATGCATCGAATTTTTATATATTATTTCTGTTGGCTAAATGATATATACATAATTTTAAAAAAGATTGAACTAATTTTTTTAAGTAACAAGTTATAATTAGCAAAATTCCAAATAATTTTTTCTACATTATTTTTATTAATAAATTAAACTAAACTTAAATGAATTAACTTATTCACTCCCAATATTATAATAATACAAATAAAGATGAGTCTTTTTTGGTAAGAAAAAAAAAATGCTTACAAGCTGGATATTAAAAAAAAAAAAAAAAAATAGCAATAGTAAATACACAAATGAACTAAATCTAATAATTTTTATTTTAGAAAAAACAGATACCATATTAAAGATCAATTGAGAGTTAAATAATCAAAATTGATCTACAATGTTGTATATATTACACAGCTATCTACTAACTTGTTATTTTTCCCCCTCATAAACTTTAATTGTTTTTGAAGATATAAGTAAACCATTGATTTATGTATTAATATTTTTTTATTCAATCACTTTATAAATCAAAATGCAAGATATCATGGTAAATTTAGTAAAAAAAAGTAAGAAACAAATTTAAAACAGTTTATAAAACCCTAGTCTTAAACAGATCTAGACAATCCAGTTAATTTTTTTCATTCAACTTTTATTATCTATATCTTATCTGAGTATAACAGAACTCAATAGTTTAATAATTATTCTTCATACATTAATAATCAAAGTAAATAAAAAAAGTTAATATTATATTTATTAATGAAAAAAGGAAATGTAAAATAGACTTTTTCCTTATTTCAACCAGAAAATTAATTTTAATTCACCATTTTAAAACATAACCTAGAAACTTTTGATTGGTATAATTGAGAAAAATTAGGCACTTAATACATCAACAAAAATATGAAAGCACATTTAAAACTATAGAAAATATAGAAAAACTATAGACCTGTTCCACAGGAAAAAATGGCTTATTAAGATTAAATGTCAGTACAGATGTTACTTCACTTGACTGAATTACTTATCGGAAATCTTTAATTGCAAATTTAAAATTGGAATTTCGAATTTTTTTCGTCACTTAATTACTAATTTGAAAACGGTAGTAGGTAAATTATATTTTAATAACTGTGCAGTCAGTGTTACTCAAATGAAATTGTTTTTAGCTTCCGAAAGCTTTAAATATTTGTGAAAAAATATATTTATAAAAGCAAACTAAAACTTTAAAATAATGCAATATAATATTGAATAATTAAACAAATCAGAAAATAATCAGAAAACAATAAAATAATAATAATTAGCAATATAATATATGAATTTGTTTATAAATAACTGTATAAATAAAAATTCCTGAAAATAAAAGTAACGAATTTTTATCAAAATAACATTTATTGATTATAATTACAATCCTAACTAACTCAAGCCAATTTGATTTTACTATCACACAGCCGTTCAACATTCGTCTCTCTTCTTACGATAAGTTTAAAGCAATTTTAAACAATAACATTATTACATTAAAACTAAACTAAATAATGCCAATGAAAGCTAGTTCATTATTCAAATTATAATTCGTTTCAAAATATACACTCATGTCCATAAATTAAGGATAATGAAGTTCAGGCAAAGAAAGAGACAGAAGCAAAACAAATTTACCTTATTTGTAAAGTCTATTTATTAAACAAAAGGTAAAGAGCAAAAAAGATGCTACATGTTTGACATAATTAATAAAAATTGCGATTTTTACTCCCTGGACCCCACTCTCCTATTTACAAAAAAGGTATAACATGGTTAGTATGATGGTTAATATGGAGTATGTCTCCCGGACGATGCAATACAGGCCTTACAACGCCTAGGCATGATTATCAAATTATCAATCTGATCTTGGGGAATATTACACCACTCATCAAGCAATGCCCTCCGAAATTCCGGTTGACAGGTGGGAGTGGGTTGACGGGCTGCAATTCGTCGGCCAAGCATATTCCACACATGCTCTATTGGATTCAAGTCCGGTGAGTATGCTGGTCAATCCATACGGGTGATATCCTCCAATTGAAGGCATTCGTCTACAATGTTTTCACGGTGAGGACGGGCGTTGTCATCCATAAACAGAAATTCAGCACCCATGGCGCCCCGAAACAAACGTACATATTGTTCCAGAATGACATCCCGATAGATGTGACCTGTCATCGTTACCCTCTGAACATGCAGGTCAGTTCTGAAACCAAGAATAATTCCTCCCCAAACGAGCCATCCTGCACCACCGTAACGGTGTCGTTCAATGGTGTTCTCTTGGTGGTAACGGGTACCTGGCGCTCTCCATATGAAAGTCCGGCGAGAATCAGACTGCAAACTAAACCTGGACTCGTCGGATAACATCACACCAGACCACTGTTGCGGTGTCCACAATGTATGCTCTCTACTCCAGTTTAATCGCAGGTGAGTGCGACAGTGAGCTGCGGTAAGTGGAACACATCTGACAGGCCTACGAGCATATAGACCAATGTGCCCTACGCGTCTGTACACGGTCTGCCTTGAAACTGTCGTACTGGTAGCTGAAGAGAGATGACGAGACAGGTCTGATGCTGTGCTCCGTCTGTTTCTTTTGGCAGTAACTGTTAAATACCGGTCCTCATTCGCGTTGTAACTCGGGGGCGACCTGTTCTGTAACATCTACTCACATTACCATCATCTTGGAATCGTTGCCAAAGCCTGGAGATGACACTCTGGGCGATTTGAAGTTCCTCGGATACTTCCAGCTGTGTACATCCACATTCCAGTCGTCCGATAATTCTACCACGTAAAAAATCATCCAAATGCTTCCTTTGTTCCATGACTATGCGGTTATTGCACTGAAAGGCTTTTAAAGTGCTTATGGACAATTTTACTTCTTTGCCATCATTCCTTATATACCCCTCTCTTACACTCTCGTCATTGTGACGTACTATCCGCGCCATCTGATGGTTTCCTGTAATTTGCATATTCTTCTTCAAGATGTGTGTGATAATTCTACAGGTGGAATTCTTATTTTAGAGTTCAATTTCGGTGTGATTCTGAATTATCCTTAATTTATGGACATGAGTGTATGAGAACTTATAAAGAACGGAGATCATCAAAAGAAAAAAAATCTTCATCCAACTAGTTTATTTTAGTGGATGTTTTTCCGTTATAAACTATAAACATTTTTTGTAGTACTTGCCAATTTTTCTTTCTTGCTACATTCTAAAAATATTTTTTGGCACCCTATTTCGTGCTATTTGGGGTCCTATTTCACATTATATCAAAATATGCAACGGGCGTGTTTGATGGTCTGAATACTTAGACAATTTTTACAAAGGAGGAAAAATTGTGTCGAAGATACAAATATTTATTTCATGAGTAGTCAGGTAATATGTAAATTTGTCTAATTTGTAGCCACATTTTTTAATCAGGATAACATGATAACATGCGACCACATAAACAGTTTACAACAAATTATTCAATAACAATTTTTTAAATGAAAAAACGTAACACGAGTTTTACATAAAAAAATTATTTAAAGTAAACCGATTTAACGGTATTTCTTTTCATTATAATTAAAACATCCTTTAATATGTCATCATTCTAGGTAAGTTCATGCTTAAAATTTTGATAAAGAGATTATTCAACCGTTATAAGTGTATGTCTATTAATATTAATAGAGATTTTGTTTACACAGTGAGAAAACTGTTTGTCTACGATTTAAAAATCTTAAACCTATATGTAGTTGTTGTTAAAATTAGAAATAAATATGATTTTATGTGAAAACTTCACCTATTTATTAGTTAATAATTAGTAAAAGTTATATTTATACATAAGGTATGGTAGTTCATATAAAATTCCTCCTACATATACTGTTAATTATATGAAATTAACATTATATGTTAATATATTATATATAACTATTTAACTATTATATATATAGCGTCTAACTTATAATATTTAATTGAAACTGAAAGTGTTCCAAGCAAGTGCAAATCAAATTGACGAATTTCCCAAACATAATACAGTACAAAAAACTATAATGAGTTGGAACGGAGCAAGTCATTTATCTTTGTCTTTATATTACTCAACTCCGACAAATACACGGTTTTGCTATTATCTTCTGAGTAAGTATCACAGCTGATAGTCTCAAATACAGTAGGTAGCAATGTTATTTATTATTCGTTATTTATTCTTCAATTTCAAAGTCTTTCACAACTAAAATAACTTTAGTTCTAAGAAAAAACTATGAATTGTGAGCAAGATTTTGGAATGACTTGCATTGGATAAAAATAATTGAAATCAATAATAAGAAGCATGTATTTTCTCAAAACAGGTCAATGTCCTATGAAAAAGTAAGACATAAAATAAGATGAAAGAATCATTGAGTCAAAATTTGTATTTCATTCATATCAAAGATATTCCCGTCAAAAGAAAGAATTTGTAGATGTGCGATATTTTATACATGAGTTCCATAAAATTTTCTTTGAAAAATTGTTTATTGAGCATAAAAGAGACATATGTATAATTTTTCTACGAAAGTGGCTGTTACTAGGAAATGCGGAACTTAATGATGATGGTGTTAATGTACAAACTGAATTGATTATTCATAGGTATGGAAATAAAATAATGCAAAATATGTGTTACTACAGATATCTCCCCTCTCAGTAGAGGCTGACATGCAGAGTTGAACTGCATGTCTCTCCACATCCTTACCACACTGTTGAAAAAATAAAGTTGGGTTGGTGCTCAAAAATAGTTTTCATTTTAAAATAATATAGAATTTTTCTCAAAATATAACAATGCAGTAGTTAATAAGGGAAGTACACAATTCAAAACATTTCGATAATATAATGCAAAATAAAATATGGAGCAATTAATGTTAAATCAAATTAAGATAAAGCAAGTTAGGATCATAATAGTGTGAATGAGGAAATATTTTACGATTTCAAACATAGAATAATAAAACAGTTTCCTTATAAATGTTCAACAATGTTCAAAGTTTAGAATAAATAATAAAGTAACAATATTAGAAAAAAACAATATTGTAACACTATTAATAAAATTGAAAAAAATGGAATATAAATTCGTTCCTAATTGCAATTTTAACAGAATTCAAAAAATTTCACATAGCATATGTAAATCGTCCCTGTAAAATTATATATTATTTGGGAAATTTGCCAGTATTTGCAATTTATGCTGAAAAATTAAAATCATTTTTACCAACATCAATATGATATGTGAGATCATAAAAAAAAGATGAAATGAAGATTAAAAAACAAATATTATCATTGATTAATGCTGCGTTTCTCACTCTTTCAGCATTTGCAAAGTAAGTTTCAATCATAATTTTCATCCTCCTCTCATGCAATAACAAAATATATAATAATAATGATACATTTTGATTATTTTGATATTAAAGCTATGCAGGACCTTAATTACCAAGTTCTGCAAACTACCAACAAGTAAATTTATTGTTATTTGGCAACATAATCTGCATTGATAAAATTAGAATTGTTGGCTCTATTGTATGTATCTTACGTCCACGATATCAAATAATCTCGTGGATTCGCAAGACAAGGTTAAAGCCTGCAACATGTTAAATTCCAGTCAGTTTTATTCGAGTCTATGCTTCAACTATAATTGAATCTAACATGAATGTGTATGTTCAATTTGCGTGTTAATTACAATTTCAGGAATTAAATATTTACGGCAGTAGACTTATACAGAATCACGGACTAATTTTGAATGTGCGTAAACGAGCAATGGACGTCAGTGAAGCAAGCATCAGGAAGAGAACGGTGTTCCAGAAATGTAATCAAGAAATTATTTTAAAGAATGTCTACATTTTTTATTTACTAGTACAGAAGTAAATGAAAAAGAATGTCTAATTTGCACAAAACCTTTTGCAGCAGACAACATAAAATCCAATAAACTTAAACGAAATTTGGAAACTCTTCATAGTGAGTATGTTAACACATCCAAAGCATTCTTTGAATTAAAATTAAAATTATATGAAATAGAAATTATAGAAACAATGTTTAAATAAAATTTTGGCCAAAAATTTCAGTCTACTCATGTCTCAAATCGGTAATATAGCTGAATATGAAGTTGGAATGAAGCTGAATATGAAGCATTGGTGTTTCGAGAAGTTGCGTGACTATTTTTTTTAATTCGACTTGATAGTTCAACAGATAGTATTTAAGATGATCAGTGCATTAACCATTTTTAATTTTGTGATGGTGTATCAACAATAAAAAAACCTACTTTTATGCAAAATAATAGAACTCAAAACAACAGCCTGTATTATTCTCTATCTTAAATGTTTTTATAAATTAGTCAAACATACAGTTGAAATATTTTATCTGAAGAAGCACTAATGGTATTGGTTCACTGTGCGAAAATTCCAAAATATAACAAGCACTTGTGAAATAAAATTCTTCACAATGTGTCTAGACACATTGCATGATCCGCAGAAAAATTCTGACAAATTCTGATAAATGAGGCCTTGTCTGAATATTGCACTAACGCGATTGTAACCATTGTAAATTATGCAGAAATGAGACTTCTATTTCTTTCTGCACTTTTTGCAGACATAGATGCAGTACATTCATTGTTATTATTTTATTGTGAAGCAAGGTGGTCGTCATGTGGGAAACTTTTGCAACGCGTTTATGAATTAAGAAATGAAATCGTAGTTTTTCTCAAAGAGAAAATTGATTTGAAGTAGAGAAAATCCGCGATGGTTTATTTGATTAAATTCCACTCTTTGGTCGAGATATTCGAGAATTTTAATAAATTTAATCTTCATCGCCAAGGAGAAAATACACATTTATTGGAGTAATAAAGTTGATGCTTTTTGTAGGAAATTGAAAGTGTAAAATAGAAATTAAAAAAAAAAAAAAAGTAAAGGAAAAAATACCAAGAATATGTGGGTGAATGTGTTAAAACTTGCAAGAATAGATAACAATGAAAGTATATGAAAGTTGTTTTTGTAAGCTTTGAAAATCATTCAGTTATGCAGGGAAAGAATTTAAAAAACTTATTTCTTTGCAAGAACTTGAAGTGGAGAAATCAAAGCCTTTTGATGTTCATCACTTTTTGAATTTGAGCAGGGGTGGATGATAAACTTTTACACTGAAAACCAGAACGTTTTCTATACTATTAACTTTTTAATTTCATGCGTTTAAAATAACTGATTTTCTGCGATGACTGCGTTGAATACCAAATGTTAATTAGTAAATGTATGCTATTATTAAACCATTTCGAAACATTTGCTCTGTAATATAGGCATATGGAAGTTACTAATAATTTTTAAATTTGTTTTTAATTTGATTGATAAAGTTACTTAGTAAATATTGTGCAATACTTATAAAATCATATTTATAAAAGTATTACATGTTTAAATATGTATGAGTTTTTTTTTATATTATGCCAGAATATATTTTGTTTGGTGTTCATTTCAATACAATTAATTTTTTAATGATAATTTATTTTCGATATGCTCATGACCTCCTTAAATGTTAGCACACAATTTAAAGGGTTCGCATCACAGTCTTACATTCAGTGAATTAATGAATTGATTTCAGCTTCTCAATGTGTTGTGTTGTTCCTCAGGTGTCTTAGAAAGCTATACACAACCACCTTATGCATCATTAGCATCATAA
Source organism: Caerostris darwini (assembly GCA_021605075.1). NCBI lineage: Eukaryota > Metazoa > Arthropoda > Arachnida > Araneae > Araneidae > Caerostris > Caerostris darwini. The sequence continues at coordinate 53,593 of BPLQ01008579.1, forward strand.
TTGCAAATCATTTTACCAATTTTCAATATTAAATATATTATTTGTGTTAGATATTTTTTCTTGTCCTTTTGTACATTTGTATTTTAACATTGGTATTTCATGAACATCTAAAAAAAGAACATTTTATAATTTTTTTTTTTTTATTGCTTAATTAATTTTTTACTCTCATAAAATTTATAGTGCTCCGAAAAACCATAAATATGTCCAAATTTGCATCAAAATATAAAATGAAATAAGCGAATTTTAAAATGTATGCACTAATGAATCTAAGAA
>BPLQ01008580.1:0-10645 GCA_021605075.1 Caerostris darwini
ATATTATTGAAGTTTGTCTCCTGGAAAACTGTGTTTATCTCTTTAAAATTAAAGCAATCTGATCCAAAATATTATGTTAAAAATTAAATTAAAAAGTATTGAAAATTGAATACATGTAGTTTTCGTTGTGCCTATTTCTCTAAGTCCTGCAGTGCTGGGCGGACACCCTGTGAATAGTTTACTCATGAATGGAGGAAAAGCTTCTGTTGGGATAGTTAGAAGTTTGACTTGGCCCCGAGTTTTTCAAGAAGGAGGATAGTGCTTTCCGAGAGGACTTTTAGGGGGAATACCCCGAATTTGAGCAACGTATTGAAAACCCCCTTGAAACTCCCATCAGACAGTGCGATTAACGATTCAAATGCTGAACATCACAAAGGCCATCGAGTCTAAATGTGTTTTGAAACAGTGTCTGCAACAATGCCCTAAACGGATTAAAACTTAGTCGTAATGGTCACCAGTGGCTCGTCCCGAGTCGGGCATTTAGAATACATAGAATATAAATATAACGAAGCAAAACAAACTAAACATAGATAATAGCCAAAGACATTAAGATTCAATTACTTGAAAAGTGATATATGTTTCGAACTTGATATTATGAAAATGCAACTCTTAAATTATGCTCTATGTTTGCGACAACCTTAAATATTGTTGTTTTCCTTCGATAGTTTTATTAAATTTTTTTAAGCAGAATGTTCAGAATTAAATCACTAAACTGCTATTTTCTGAAATCAATTTCAACCCTACATTGATTCATATTGCAGATTTCTGCTTTTAAATGCTTGGCAATATATTTAATATTTCTTAAAATATATATATATATATATATTAGACTGTTAAAAAAGCTTTTTAGTCTATTATTTTATAAAAGAAGAGAAAAAATAGAAGAGAAAATCGATTTGATTTGATTATACATCAAATGAAGTTTGAACAAAATTGAGTTTGATACATATAGTTTTTTTGGTAAAAAGCTATTACGCCAAAATTAATGTCGCTGATATACAGATATTAAATTAAAATTAAATGAGGCATTAAAAATTTAATACTAAATGTTTTGAATTAAATCATTAAACTTCTGTTTTCAGTAATAATCTAGATTAACCTTCACATTGATTTATATTGCTGGTTTATGATTTTAAATCCTTGACAGTAAATTTATTTATGAAGAAAAAAAAATGGAAAATTATTATACAAGTATAAAGTATGTAAAATATATTGCTTTAAAAAGTATATAATCACTAAGAGAAAACAATAAAAGGGTAAATAAAGTAAGGGTAAAGGGTAAATAAAGAAATGGGCTGCCGCAGCTAGTTTTCGTGATAAAATGCTATTGCGTCGAAACTACTCATGCTCATAAAGATATATTAAATAAATTAAACTTAAATTAAATGAGACAGAAAAACTTAAATATACACATATCAATTTGTAACATTTTTCCTTCATCTGTCTTTTTTATTTGACTTTGTCATTAATTGTTGTTATTGTAAAAATACTTTTATGTACAATATGTATTTTATTGAAAAATATATCATTAAAGTTTAAAAACTGGGGCCTGATGGCCGAATGGCTAGCGCTCTGGCGTTCGGTACCACAGGTATCGGGTTCAAATCCCGGTTTTGCCCATGGGTGTTGTAGTGGTTCGGCATCCACTTTAAACCGTAGGTCCCGGTCCTAATAGGATCGTAGAGCGTTGCGGGGGCATTGTTACTCCGCGTCCGTGGCTTATCTTCAAGTTACACGCGCCCCCTGGGTAATGCAAAGTGAGTACATCTGTGCAGCGCTTGCCTTAAGGCATCCAAGACCAAGCTGTCTAAGTGTTTGCCAGCTGAATTAGAAAAAAAAAAGTTTAAAAACTGAAAGGGTTATAAATATTCATAATAATTAATGAAAAAAATATATCAGTAATATTTTCTGAAGTGTTTTTAATTGTGAAGAATAAAGTTTGCCGTCCACTTAGTTGTCAAAATATTTTGTTTCTATATTTTAAGTTTTTATGTGTGGTTTAGAAACATAAGAACATAAATCTCTAAGGAAGAATGAAATACTTAAATATAAATTGTTTTGGTTATGGATACTACATGAGGACTTTAAGAAGTTTATACACTTTTGAGAATGCTCCTATAATTTTAAAGATACGTATAAATACATATTTAGATTTTGCTTTCTTGAAAGTATATTTCGTAGAAAAAATAATTCTAGAATAACGTTTCGAAAAGGCTTCTTAGTAAAATAAAAGGTATTTTATGTAAATTGTAACTATATTCGCAAGATCATTTTATTTCAAATTATTTGTGTTTTAGAGTTCTTTGAAACTTCAGCAATTTTGTTTATTTATTTTCATTAGGAATAAAATAGAGACTCATGCGAAATAATGGGCTTTTAAAGCTTTCTTTTATTTGTTATTAATTATAATAGCAATTCTTTGTCTGACGTGGGGTGACCTGATGGATAACTCATGATTTAGTCTAATTATGAAAGCTAAGTTTGAAAAATTCGGGAATCAAATATAATCGGGACCAGGATATAATAATTCTTTGAATGTTCTTCGTAGTCATAAATGATTACATTTAATATATTAGAAAGCGTAGCTTAGAATAATAGTTTGAAAAAACATTCTTGGTAAAATAAATAGTATTTTAAGTAAGTTGTAACTATATTTACATGAGCATTTTATTGCATACTATTTGGATTTTTAAATTCTTTGGAAACATCAGGATTTCTGTTTATTTATTTCTAACTGAAATAAAATGGAGGTTCGTCCGAAATAATGTGTTTTTAATGCTTTGTTTCATTTTTTCTTCAGTATAATGAGATTTAATAATCTGAATAAAGTCGTCTGAATTCATGCTTTACTCTAATTCTGAAAGTTGAGTTCGTAAAATTCGACAGTGAAACATAATCGGTCCAAGCATATAATAATTCTGTCATATTTTTTGAAATCACAAATGATTGCATTTTAAAATATAAGAAAGCTGTTGATTTCGGAAATTTTAAATATGTTACAAAATATCTGTTGATAGATTTTTGAACACATAAAATGAGTAATCATACTTTTTCATTACCTGTTTATACTCAAATTATTCGATATGTGTTTTAGAAAGAAAACAAAATTTTGTCAACTGCATCGATAGATTTTTTTTTCTAATGCAGCTGGCTTGGTCTTGGATGCCTAAGCAAGCGCTGCACAGACGTTACTAACTTTGCGTTACCCAGGGAGCGCGTGTAACTTGAAGATAAATCACGGACCGGAGTAACAATGCCCCCGCAACGCTCTACGATCATATGAGACCGGGATCTACGATTTAAAGTGGATTCCGAACCCCTACAAACATCCATGGCACCGCCGGGACTCGAACCCGAAACCTTTGGTAATGAGCGACAGAGCGCTAGCCACTTGGCCATTGAGGCCCCGCTGCATCGATAGATAAAATGATGGAAAACTGTGAATGGATTTTAATTAATTAATTATATTTTTTCATCCTGTACTTGGATAGCGCATTCTTTATTCTAATTGTGAAAGCTAGGTTCGTAAAATTCGATATAAGATGCTTAACATAATGTCTCCTGGTTATGGCAGGAATTGATCATTTTTTTCGAAGAAAGGATATAATGATTTCGTGTTTTTTTTAGAAGTCATAAATGATTTCGTTCAATATATTAGAAATTGTTTGGTTTCTCCAGATTGTAAATAACGTGTGGGCTGAAAGGTTCGTAGGCCGACACATAGATGGCGCGACTAGTATTAAATCCATATGAATTTTCGTTAGCCATAACCTTCAAAAGATACGTGTATAAATTTGACAGCTGTTGCGCTATTAGTATGTGAGTTATAGCATTTTTAGTGAAGGAACTGTTGTTAGTTTGAAAAAATGGATAAAAAAAGAGTTTCGTGTGTTAATAAAACATTGCTTTTTGGCAAAAAAAAAAAATACTATTGAATCCAAGGCTTGGCTTGATAAACATTATTCGGACTTTGCACCAGGAAAATCAACCCGTAGAGAAGTGGTTTGCTAAATTTAAACGAAGCGAAATGAGCACCGAGGGCGATGCACGCAGTGGACGCCCCAAAGAGGCTGTTACCGACGAAAACATCAAAAAAGTCCACAAAATAATATCTGATAACCGTAAAGTGAAGTTGATTGAGATAGCTGAGACCCTAAATATATCAAAGAAACGTGTTGGACGTATCGTGAATGAATATTTGGATATGCGAAAGCTCTGTTCAAAGTGGATGCCGCGCGAGCTCACAATCGACTAGAAACCAACAACGAATTGATGATTCTAAGCAGTGTTTGGATCTGTTTAATCGTAATAAACCCGAATTTTTGCGTCGATATGTGACAATGGATGAAACATGGCTCCATCATTTCACACCGGAGTCCAATCGACAGTCAGTTCGGTGGACTGCACGTGATGAACACTAAAAATGCTATAACTCACATACTAATAGTGCAACAGTTGTCAAATTTATACACTTGTCTTTTAAAGGTTAGGGCTAACTAAAAATTATATGAATTTATTACTAGGAGCGCCATCTATGTATCAGCCTACTAACCTTTCAGCCCACCTCTTAAGTTACAAAACATTTATTGATAACCAAACTAATCATACATTTTCATTCATGTGTTGATACCGAAATTATTCGATATTTCTTGGAATAAAAAAAATATCACTGGCATCGATTGAAAAAAATTATAAGTTATAAATTTTTTTTTTTAATTAATTAGTTATAATAGTTTTTCCTTCTCGGACCTGTAGTGATCTGACGGACTAATTGTGAAAGCTAGGTTCGAAAAATTCGACATGTGTCAAACATATTCAGAATGAGGATATAATGGTTCCGTAACTTTTCTTTAAATCATAAATGATTGTATTTAATATATTAGAAAGTGTTTGCTTTAATAAGATTATAAATATGTTACAAATTTTCTGTTGATGTACTGATTATACAATTTGATTGATAGATTGATACTGAAATAGACAATTTTCGGAAAGAAAATAAATATTATTTCTTTCCGAAAAATAATATATTAGATATAGTAATAATAATATTAATATTTATATTAAATTATATAGATAATAATATTATATAACTGATATTAATATATTTTATATTTCTTTTTAAAAATTATTAGTCTTTTTAATTAATTAATTATAATAATTTTTCATTCTTAGACCTGGAGTGACCTGATTGGTAACCCGTGCTTTATTCTAATTCGGAAAGCTAAGTTCTAAAATATCGACATATTCGAAATAATTTTTTTTTCTTTCTAATGCAGCTGGCAAACACTTAAGCCTCGTTCCCACCAAGGCGAGAGACGTGAAGATTCAAGAGGCAAGCGACAAAATTTTTTCGACCCCTTCACAGCGAAACGTCAGAAATAGCATTACGCCTAGTGAAAAACCGCTTCGAGTTGAAAGTTGGGCAACTCCAAGCGGCGAACCGGTTTCAGGCGACCACGGTGAGGCTAGTGATGGGTCAAATTTTTTCGCTTGCATCTTGTCGCCTTGGTGAGCACGAGCCTTTAGACAGTTGTTTTTGATGCCTTAAACCAAGCGCTGCACCGACGTTACTCACTTTGCACTACCCAGGAGGTGCGTATAGCGTGAAGATAAGCCACGGACACGGAGTAACACTACCCCCGCAACGCTCTACGATCATGTTAGACCGGGACCTACTGTTTAAAGTGATGAAAAATTATAATTTTTATATTAAGTAATTATAATTTTTCATTCTGGACTTGGAGTACTCTTGTGGATAATGTATTATTTCTCCTAATTGTGAAAGCTATATGTGAAAAATTCGATATAAGATATCATCCTGATGCCTCGCAACTATGGCTGGGATTGATCATTTTTTTTTTCTTAGAGATGATATAATAATTTCGTTACTTTTTTCGAAGTCATAAAATATTGCATTTGATATATTTGAAAGCGTCTGATTTCTCAACATTGCAAATATGCAACGTAATATCTATTTATAGCTTTCTGAAAAATGAATTGATTAATCATACTTATCGTTTAATATGTTGCTACGGGAATTATTCGTTATTTTTTGTAGCAAAATACATTTTATCATTTGCTATAAAATAATTCAAAGATGACGAAAAAGAATATCATAACGAGTTTCGTATTTAACGTATGATTTAAGAAAAAATTCTTGTATATATGCATTATATTTTTAAATTTCCGAGAAAAGCCATTAATAATTATTGAGAAGCAGCATTTATTTTTTAAATTAAAATATCCACTAAAACATCTTATTAAAAAAAAGATTATTAAAATGCACGTATTTTAAGAGATTATTTCGATCTTGTATTCTTCTAGAAACATAAATCTAAAAAGTAAACGATTTCGAAAAGGATTAATGTGTTTTAAGTATTTAAATTTTTCCTGGAATATAAAGTATTTAAAAATTTTCTTATGAAGATAATTAACTTGATAAATAAATAAATTTTATTTTTGGCATACTTCACATGATTAGTTTTCAGTCTGTTATACAATATATTCTTAGATTAAAAAGATATTCGCAGACGCAAAGTATAAAAATTTCATGATTTGAATGTTTTTTTTCTTGATAATGTAATAAGAGTGTTTTGGAAGATAATTCATGTTTGGAAAACGTATGCAAATTAAATATTTAATAATGAATTTATGAATGTTTATTAAATAGAAATACAATACGAAATATACAATATCATCATATATTTTTACATAATTTTAATTTTAATTTTTGATTATTTTTCAATGTGAAAAAACTACAAACATTATGACGTCCCTACTAAAACCGGCTTAATTTAAAATTACCGTCTCCATCTGTAATTAATATTTTTAAAAAGGCAAATAAAGTAAGAAGTTTGAATTTTTTTTTTACTAAGTTTAATAATTTTCTCTGAATACTGTAATCTGAGGAAAAAATGGGAAAAAGAAACGTTTTACGACTTAATTTAAAAGTTTTATGTTCATTTAATGCAGTTTACGTAATTTTTGATAAAATTGTGTTGTTAATTAAATGTTTAGGAGCTTTCATTCATTTTTTTCGAAAAACAGAGTGTTTTAATAGCTGCTGAAAATTTCGACAGATAAAAAAATTATGTTATTATTTTTTTTTTTATGTTATTCTTTTAAACTTAATTGCGAGTATTTTACTCTACTAAATGAAGAAACTAAAATAGTATTAAACACATTAATAGAGGTTTTTAAATAACAATTATGTTTATATATATATATTTTTTTAAGTTGCGAAGTTTAACGAGTTTTGTAGTGAAATAGGATGATGTATATTTTAATACTAAGTTATCTTACCAGAAATTTAACGTTTAAAATTGCAGGATAAATTAATTGAATATTCTTAATTTACCGTTACATAATAAAAATTAAAAATCTATTTTATCCTTCCTTTTTTTATTTGAAAAATATTATTTTTTAATGGTTTATTATGTTTTTATTGACTATTTTAATTCAATATAGAATAATTTAGAATAATAAGTCTCATAAACATTTAAAAGCATTTGAATAAGTGTAATATCAATCCCTGCCATTAATATATCGATTCAAATTTTCAAACCCCCTTTTCTCAGTTTGCTTAACTTCAATTTCGTATCAGGATATTCTTAAATTTCACGTATATAAAACTTTAAATATCCTGTCTGTAAATAAAGAATACGGTTTTCTACTAAATGAATAACAGTAAGAATATTTACAAAAATAAATAGTTCTCAAAATACTTTGTAAGGAAATAGCTGAAAATTGTCTTGAGGAAAAATATGCAAGTTCAGTATGTGAAGGAAAAATTGAATTTGAGGTCAATTGATAAGCAGGTAAAGAACTAATATATTGGGTAAACAGGGTAAAACAATAAAGGCAAAAATATAATTTTCATAAACCTGGTTTGGGAAACATACATACATTCGAACTCAAACTCTTTCGTAATAATGATGTTTATACTTATAAATGTTAATGCAATAAAATGAGTTTTTATAAACTGATGATTTGCATGAGTATTCTAATTGTCTACGAATTATGCCATTTTGGATTAAATGTAAAAAAAAAATGTAAGTGAAAATGAAGTTATAAACAGGGGGTGGACAAATAATATAAATTTTTATTTATTTATTTATTTTTGTGCAGGGCAAAACAGGATGAAAACGGAGATTTTGTATATCCTCCCATCATGGACTGTTAAGAATTTGTTGTGAATTTTATTGAACTTAAATAAAAAAGAAATCTTTAATGTAGGATTAATAAGGAAGATCATGAATTGCATTTAAGTTTATAAATCTATTATTTGATGCTTTAAATCATAGAAAATGCTTATTTTAAGATTATATTTAAATATTAAAAAACAAATAGAAGAATGATCCCTGTGGAACCTGTGGGTGGCTAGAAAATGTTTCTACTAACAGACATACAAAAGTTGGAATAGGTAACAAAAACGGTTGACTACCCGTGCTGAAACTGAACAATTTTTACACTACCACCTAAGAACATTTCACCTTATTTGCTTGTATGAGTTGTCTGATGCAAACATGATATTTAGTACGTCTGTTTCTATAAGTGTTAGAAAGTATTTGTGGTTTCCTAAATAAAATTCAGAAAAACATTCAATTTGAATGCTACATATACGTAGAAAATATTTATACAAAAAATTGTTTGATTAGCTGAAATTTTCATCTTCTGATTTCTTCGTTGAATTTGAAAAAAGGAAAAATAACGAAATATATTTGTAGTTTAAGCAAATTTTATTAGTAGTGGAGAAATAATTATTATACATGTTTACAATACTTGCAACACTGCCATCCATGAAACTCACGTGCTAATTCATGGAAATTTAATTTTAATTTACGAAAACCCACTCGCATTTAATTGCATTAGCAACCATAAAGTAATTTTTGTTATTTTGCTGAATTTGTTAAAACAGAAAAAAAGAGAGAATGTGGTATTTGACGTGAATAGATTCGTGTCAATACCTTAGGAAATAATTATGCATTGTTATGCATAATGTGAGTTTATCTAACGGGTCTTCTCATTGTATACCAACAATCGATAAAACGCTTAAATTAACTTTAACATTGAATTAGACGATTGTTTGCCATTATGAATATTCAACAGGCAAGCATTTCAAAATTACGTAATTTAAAATTATCTCCACTTTTGACAGTCATTTGGGTCTAATTTTTATAACAGAAACAACTGCATGAATGCACTGTGCGCAGTTTGTCAAAGTGCTGGAGACAGAAGCCTTTGAGCTGATGCAAACAGTGCCATTTTTCCCATCGTATCTTCAGCGTCCAACTTCGAAACTCCATTAATTTGACATTGTTCTGCTGTTGCTCATGCATAATTTATGCTGCCTTTAAAAGTACATGAATATTTACGAAGGGAAATTCTTCCCAAAACAATTAGTACCCAAAAATCAAAGTGGAGAGAGTAATCTTTTTCTTGAAAAATAGATTTGTGAAAGAAGAATTGAATTTTAGGTCTCTTCATATTGAGTAAAGAACAAAATGTAAAAATGTATATTTTTTATAACCTGCTTGACTCGCATACGTACTTGCAACACATTTTGCTTTTGTAATAAGGATGTTTGTATTTTTGTATGTAAATGCACAAGAAAAAATTTTTATGCGTTGGAGATTTGCGTGAGACTTCTAATAGTCTTGCAGAAGACGCACTCAGTACGGAAGAGTTTCTCAAGTGAGTGAAAATGAAATTGAAAAAAGAAGAGGAAAAAAACAAATTGAATTTTCAGTTTTGGATACAGGGCACGCTAGTACAGTGTATAATTTTTTTTTTGTCTGTAATTTATTAGTGTGTGTTTTAGTGTATGTTTTGAATTGTAATGAACATACATAAAAAAATCGAAAAGTATGATTATAAAGAAATTGATAAATCTTTGTTAAACGTGTAAAAACATTTGCCTAGAAATAATTCTTCGAAATTATTTTTCTCTTACTTAGGTGTCAAGAAATAAAATTTCAATTACTTAATGTTCATTGTACATTTTTTATAGATTTCATTTACAATTAAATTTAATTCCGTGCTCTAAGATTATTATATATTATTTTATGAAAAAAATAGCATTTTGTTAGGCAATATAGTTTTAAGAACCCTTTATGTATTTGCAAAAATATGAACCCCATTTAAGCATGCAAACCGTAATTAATAAATAAATGTGGTAATTTTTTTATGTCACGGAAAATGAGTATTTCCCGTTTATATAAAATATTATTATAACGATTTCTTCTCCACATTATTATTTTTTTTTTCTTATTTTTTCCTTTTTTTTCAAGCAAAAAAAAAATGCAATTACCTGACATACATTAAACTTTTTTATTGCAAGATTGATATATGTTTTCTAAAAATATTATATTTGATTAGATCATGAAGATAATAGGTTTTAAGCACTATATACAAATTATATTGTATGATTAACATTAATGACTTATTATCATAATCAATAATTGCGATGAACATAAATAAATTATGTCAAAAAGGAGGAATCATCGTTAAATATGTAACAAAATTTGTTTACTTTTTTTACACCGAAATTTTTTTTAATATTTTTTTTTTTTTATAAATGTTTAATTTATATGTAAGTTATTTTCGTTTGTGTTAAAAGGAAACAAACTGTAATTACTAAATATGC
>BPLQ01008580.1:11045-27829 GCA_021605075.1 Caerostris darwini
TTTTTTTTTTTAAAAAAAATTTAAAAAAAAAAAAAAAAAAAAAAAAACAATTTTGTGTTAATCCGCGTGCCAACTTCTATCTACTATTATATTCTAAACCAGTTAAAATTTGAAAAGTTTACCCGAATGTTCTTTTGATTTCAGCACTTTAGCTTTAACACAGAAAGAAAAACCTCCATTTAACCTTTAGAACGAATATCCATTTAACAATTAGAACAAAATCTCCATTTAACATTTAGAACGAATATAAATTTACTCTTAGAACGAATCTCCATTTAACCTTAAGAATGAACATCCAGTTGCCTTTTGTAATGCCATGATTGCAAATTCATATAAACCTGTTTGGAGTGCAGTGTTTGCGATTCTGTTTATTTTCTAATAAATAATTTTTAATCAATTCATTTTATATATAAATTTTTGCATACCAAAGTATTTTAAATACGTTTGTGTTTACACCTTAAGGTAATTATCTTGCTTCTTAAAGAAGCATATCAAAAAAGTTATCCTTAATATAGTTAATTTAATATATAAGTGGAAATTAAAATGCATTCATTATATTTTAATACAATTTATGCCTATATATAAAATAAAATCATACATGTCTTCATTTTTTTTTCGCGCTAAATATTATCTGACAATTCATTTGCATATGTTCCAAAAAGAAAGAAAAAAATTAAAAAAATTTTATATAAATCTGAATGCCATATTTTTCTTTTATCACTCATCTATCGACTACTCTATTTTAAAACCACTTTTAGATTTAAAACGTTCACCACAATGTTCTTATGTCTTTCAGAATTGCTGAAAAAAATCTCTATTTCACCGTAAAAAAGGAACCTCCAATTGTCTTTTGGAAGATCATAATTACAAATTGATATAAACCCGTAGCTAAAAATAGATTTTAGCGATTTTATACAAATTCTAATGAAGGATTTGTATAGTCTATTCATTTTATACTTAAATATTAATATTTTGTCAAATTATTTTAGGTAAAAATAGAAAGAAAAATGTTAGTTAACATTTCATCTTTCAAAATATTAAATAGTTTTTCAACTTTGGTTTCTTAAAATAAATTCAATTAAAATGACAAAGGAAAACTTAATTCGTCAACAAATAGGCAAATATTTGTAGCATTTCACTAATCAGCTTTCCCTCATAAACCTTTAACACTTTTGCACTTCTTTTAAAAGAAATAAAAGAGCCTTCAATATCTTTAATATGAGTCAATATCCTCTTTGGAACGATCTTCAGCAACGGTTATAAAAAAGTGATAGGCGATATTTATCGCGTTGAGTTTCAACGCCAAACGCCGATTTAAAACTACGTAAGTGCTTGCAGAGCGAACGTTCCGACCCTCGAATCGGAGAAGATACCACCAATATTCTGTACTCAGGCCATCCTCATTGCCCATAAGGAGGAGTAAGTGGAATTACTTTTATTGTGGGGAAGGACGCTTTATCAGGCTTTAGTGCTGCTGTGTAATCTGGAAGCATTGGCACTCTTTGATGAGGAGATTTTGGTTTTTGAGTCAGAATGTGTGATTTATTTTTGGTTTTAGAACTGATGGTGAGGCGTTTTTTTTTTTTTTTTTTTTTTTTTTAGAAATGTTTCGACAAATTGATTCCTATTTAATTGTTTGAAGATGTATAGTTTATTAACTCAGCTGATTTTCAAAAAGCAGTTTAAAAGTAGTAGAAGTAGCATTAAGGATCATTGCTTTTGCACCTAATCCAAGGCTGCTTATATTTTATGGCAAGACAGCCATATAGGTTTGATGCTGATATTTTTATACGTTTGTAAATATACGTGGTTGGGGGATTAGTTTGAGTATTGTACAGTTATATCAGCAATACGAAATCGATTTGTTATACACAAATAGTTTCAATTTCCTTTATTTATTAATTTCTTTATTTTTGTTTAAAATTTTTATTTATATAATGTTTTTAAGAAAATCTTATCCTTACATTTTTATGTCATAGTGAGAAAAATTTGCACAAATGTGTAAAATTCTGCAATTTATATTTGGGTATATAATCACACAATTTTTTAAATGCATAATTTTTCAAATTTTGCTCGAATTTTCGAAGGTAAAGTCTACAAAATATTAAAGTATAAAATAAAATATATAGAGTGAATCATATTTTAAGAGTATTAGCAACATTAGATCTTGGATACTATTGTTGAGAGCTTGTAGACAGGATACAGAAAAAATGATTTAATTATCGAATTCTTATAGAAATATTTATTCCAATCTCAACATAGTATTTATTTTATAAATAGAACATGTATTTGGACAAACGTAATACAGAAATTTCTTAAATAATTTTAAATTACTTGCTCAGATGATCATTCCTTTAGGCCAATTAATTATTCAACTAATGTTGTAATATATTTATAAAATTTCTCGCTGTCTGAAATAAGTTTAGTTCTTATTTATTATAATTATTTTTGAACGGTAAATCATAAAGGAATATTCCAAACTCCTTCGCTTGCTTTACAAGAATAAAGCATGAGCTTTACATACAGGCCAGAATTTACTTAACATATTTATTCTTGTTTCTTTTCTTTGAATATTTATTTTTCTGTTCATTTTCACTGTGTTGATAACATTTTTATTATTTAAAGCCATGTGAGATTTTAAAAGTGTTAAAATATCACATTATCAATAACATTTATAAATTTTACAGTTAAGTCTATTTTATTAGCAGCTTTGTTAAAAATGTTATCTGAATCACTAAAACAGATAAAATATCATCCTAAAAATAATACATTCTGTTTAACTATGAATAAGTCGTATTATTTATAAATATACTAATTACATCTAATAAATATTTTTTTTACTAAAATTGATAAAAATTATCCCTAGTAGTAACGGTTATTCTCTTTTTTTCTCTGTCTTTTCTTTATTCTCTACTTCACAATATCTAATGTAAGGGAATTTACTAGAAACGACTGAGTTATTAAAGGAAATAAAAAATCATACTTAAAATATTATAAACTCATAAATAAAACTTGTTATTTATAAATAATATTGGTTACACTAGATAAATATTTTATTTAATTAAAAATGAAAGAAAAACCTACTTCATAATAACTGTTATTCACTTTACAACACAGTAGATATTGTCAGCGAATTTACTAGAAACCCCAGAGTTTCTAAAGCAAATAAAATACCATTCTTAAAATACAGTTGTTGTAAAGTAATCAATAACTATTGCTGCATATAAATATTACTTGTTACATCATATACTGTTTTATTTTGATATCTATAATATACACATTTTTATAATAACTTATATTAGAGTAGATATGATTCGTCGTCAGTTGGTCTTATTGATTTTAGAAATTATTATAGCAGTAAAATTATCATCAACATATATAAATTACACTCAAGAGCCAAACCATTATGACCACCCCAACATTTTGCAATGAACTCGCCTGGATGACGTGGAAAGCACGTGATTAGTTGAAAGTGATATTTAACTGGTATTAATCCATGCCAAGACGGGTTGAAGCTGTGTTGCGAGCCAAAGGTGGACCAACTCGTTATTGACAGGTGGTCATAATGTTTTGGCTCTTGAGCGTAGTTGATAAAATGTTTTTTTTATTCAAAAATTGATTTACAATGTCAGAATTTGCATTGATATGACCAAAATATTATTTATAAATTTCTACTTCGAACAGATTTATTGCAGAAATCCAATTCTGTTTTAAGGCTAGAAGTTAGAGTTGCAATAACTATTTCTAAAACATCATAAGAAATAAATATTTATCCTTATTTTCTTCAGTACATAAGTATGGATAGTTCAGAAGATATGAAATATAGAACATATTTTTCTGAATGTGTAGTCCAAAAGTAAATATTTCAACACTATTTACCTTCATTATCTGAGTTGATTTTACTGTCCTTCTAACTTTAGTTGAGATGTAGACTTACTATTCGTTAATACAAACATATCTTTCAGATCCAAATGGTATTTCAATCCAACTTGTACAGAAATCACCTTAAATACTGTTCCGATGGCTGCCAGAAACATCTAAACTCGAAAACCGGAAACGGAAGTAGAATTATGACTTGACTGCTGATGCGTGTCATAATGCCAGAAAGATCTTTCCCCACCAAGCAATTGAACACATCTGAACAAGAAACAAAATATTACCCCGTTCCAGTCTTCACGAATGTGTGGTGCAGTTGTTACAGAAAATGAGCAAGTGTACTGGAAAAAAAATATGATCAGAGCGAAAAATGTTATGGCTAATCGGTCTGCCCTTGCATTTTTACCATTTTTGCTAATACTTTGGACCGCTTTGGGGATTGACACATAATTTAAATGACTTGTTTTATATCCATTCAATTCATTTAACTAATTGAAAAACGTGTAAGTTGTATTAGGTAAGATAATAATTTTCTTATTGATTTTATGAGCAAACACCGTGCAATGGTTTAGAGTTTATGGTTTTGTATAATATACTAAATATATCGATTTGTTTGTTCTTTTTCACTATCGATGAATAATTATAGAAAAGAACTGTACTATTTTTACTTTTTGTATGCGACCATTTATTTTCACAAACGCCTATTATAACATGAAATACAAGTATTTGACATTGGTATAACCCATTACTGAAATATGCTATAGCAGAAATTTTAAATGTGTAACGGTTGTAATTAGTAAAAATTTTCATTGTAGAAAATATATATTATTTATAAAATGTTTATACAAAATGAGACAATGCATTACAATTAGAAATTTACCATGCAAATTCTAAAAATATTGTTTCCATGGCTGCCAGAAACATGTACATGTACATAGTTAAATTTTCTTAAAATAAATAACATTATTTTTAAGGAAATCATATTAAAAATATATAACAATATTAAAACAATATTTTTTTAAATATTTAATATTATTAAAATGTTATTCTCAAATGTTACTGTTTATTTGCTATCTGTGAAATTTAAAATACCTCAAGGCAATTTAAATAAATGATTGAACGTGAATAAACTAAAGGCCAAATTCAATTTTCTCTTATATATTTAGAAATGGTTTGCTAAAGTATATTTCGAGAATTTTCTCTTTGGTAGATGTGTTTAGTGCCCCGGACGTTTTAGTTTGCACGTTATAAATACTGGTCCCCTCCTACTGTCTTTAGAATCTGCTTATCATTTCTACTTAATATGAACACATTATTTGTCAGGACAAATATGTTTTTTAAAGTTCTTGTATTTCTTATTTTTTTCAATGCCTTATATTTTTCAATAACAAAAAAAAAAAAAAGGTTTACAACTTCCAATTTCTACATTTTTGTTTCTGCGTGTTATAAAACATCATTTTTTGGCTTTGACTTTAGGAACCTTTATTGATTAAGGAATTTTGATGTGAAACTTGATGGTGTGAATGCTATAAGAAAATTTCTTACATTGTACAAAATGTGTCATATTAATAATTTTCTTAAAGATTTATTACTTAATTTCCTATTCACAAATAACATTTTTGATTCAATCAAAAAACTACAATTTCAAAATTAGAAGAAAATGCAGGAATTACTATCTCTTTTCTGCATTTGGAAAACATCAGACATATCCAATGCCGCTAACTGGATGTTAATGATATTAGCCCATAAATAAGGCATTTTAGTCAGCTGGAAAACAAAAGCATTAAAGCAAATTATATAAGATAAAAAAAATAAAGAAATGATTTACCTTGGATTTTTATAGGTTATTTTATTTTTAAAGCCCCCCGTAAAATTTTAAGTTTAGCCGACTGCACTTCTGCATATTTTAAAATTAGTCGTACACACATGAAGTACTATATCTTTCCTGGTTTTGATGATATTAGCATCATCCCCAAAATCAGAACAGCAAGAAATCGAAAATACAGACCTCATCCCCACCGCTTAAGAAATAAAGTAAAATAAGAAAACGAAAACCTCACGCCTTTCTCCAAAGTTGCCTGCGATGAATGAAGCCTGAACAGAACTTCTGTGCAACATTTTCTGCACAATGGTCACGCCCGGCGGGAAGAAATTCATTCTTCTTTTTTCATTCCTTTTTTCAGCATGTGTAAATCCATTTCAGTTCTATTCGCTGCCAGGTACATTTAAATTGGATTTCGAACACAAAGCAAGTTTTTCTTCACAACTTCTGTATCTGTGACGGCATATTCCATTCTGTAAAGAAACGACCGGGAAAAGAAATGAAACGCACTTTCGCTGTAGACACCTTCTGCAAGCCACTCGAAGTACCGTAAACTTCCTTTATGGAATCTATTTCATTTTTCAGCAAACTTGTGCGAAGCAGCGGAGAAAAATTGGAGACTGTTGTTGTGACGAGCAAGTACAAATGAAATGTTCACGATGAAAAATTAGATTTCACACTTGTTCACCGTTTTGAATATGTTGTTTTTATTCGCTTTGTATCAATTCTGTCTGAATTTTATTGCTACACTGACAAACTGTACTACTTACCTTTTTTTCAAACTGCGTATTTCCTTTTTAACCGACTTTTGCATTTCGATATCAAAAAAAATTACCTTGTGGAGATTTCTCATTTGCCATGGCACTAGATTGTTTTGCTAGATGATATTTTGCCATCAATTCTGAAATTAATAGCTCCGCTTCAATAGCTTCGAAATAGTTAGTATATTCCAAAATAGTTAGTAGGTTCGATTTAGTTAATAGCTTCGAAAGTCTCTAATGATTAATTTAGTCTTGTCAATATAGACTTTCTACTTGACAGCTGTCCTTTTTTTGCATTTCAAAGTCATAAATTAGTGTATATTATTAAAGTTTGTTTACGGGAAAATTGTGTTTGTCGCTTTAGATATTGGGGTTCTCTTTATCTATATTAATTTTTATTAATATTTTTTCTGATGTATGTTTTAAATGAAATCATTAAAGTTATGTATCATTAATAATAAATTGTAACCACACATTGATTTATATTGTTGATTTATGATGTTAAATCCTTGACAATTAACTTGTTATTGTTGCAAAAAAGTAATTTCGAATAATACTAAACAACTAAAAAGCCTTTAAACCTATTATGTTGTAAAATATATAGTGCACTAAGAGAAAAAAAAATACAATATAGAGTAAAAATTGCCAAGTAAACAAGAAAAATGGTTGTAGCAGTTAGTTTTAACAATAAAACGCTATTACGTAAAACTAATGGTACTTATACAGAGATGTATTAAATAAAGATAAATTGAAATTGACTGAGTGGAATAAGCTTAAATAAACTCATGTTTGTGAAAATTGCAACACCATGAAGGACTTACGCGAGTGAGCTGAAATATTCAGGAAATGCAAATTAGCGCACGATATGCAAATGATTAGAGTTTCAAATCCGTAGCGCATGCATATGCTGAGCAGCGCCCTCTGAACGGCGGATGGATCCGAATAAGTAGACGGCTGTAGCGAGGCGTGTATGCTTATCGGTGGTTATCTGCTAGTGGTAAACTTTAGCTCAATCGTTAATTATGCCTCTTCGACGAAAGAGAGCGAGATTTAAACAACCCACAGAGTTTGAACGGGGGAGAATCATCCGCCTTCGTGAGCTGGATTGTCTTATAGTGCAGTAGCCCCTCGTGTGCAGCGTAACAGCAGCACAGTGATGCGTCTTTGGAAGCAGTGGACGGACGAGTGTCGGACAACTCGGAAATCCGGGAGTAGACCCCGAAATGTGACGTCAGCTCGCGATGATAGACACCTGGTCTGCATGGCGCTGACAGACCGTGCAGCTTCCTCTAGACAATTGGCAGCACAGTGGTCAATAGCAACAGGTGTTTCATTGTGTGCTTCATTAATTCGTAGACGTCTGCTGCAGCGTGGACTGCGCGCAAGGACTCCTTTATACAGGATCCCTCTCACGCTAAGCCATCGCCGCCTGCGGCTACAATGGGCTGCTCAGCATAGATACTGGGGTGCTCATTGGCAGCATGTCGTGTTTTCTGACGAATCCCGCTTTAATTTGTGGTACCATGATGGCCGCATTCGTGTCAGACGCTATGCCGGTGAACGCCACCTTCCGGAGTGCATTATCGAACGCCACAGTGGAAGAACACCCGGAGTTATGGTCTGCGGAGCCATAGCATATCATGGACGATCTAAATTGCTAAGAATTGTGGGTAATCTGAACAGCAACCGGAACATCAGTGAAGTTCTACAGCCCCAAGCTGTCCCCTTCCTTCAAAGCTTGCCAGGCGCTGTATTTCAACACGACAATGCCCGCCCTCATATCGCTAGGACTGTTCAATCCTTCTTTGCAACGCGGCAGGTACAGTTTCTTCCTTGGCCTGCGTATTCCCCGGATATGTCGCCTATTGAACATGTGTGGGATTTCGTTGGTCGGCATCTCGCTCGTGATCCTCATCCTGTTGCTTCTGGGTGCGCATACAAACAATATGGAATGCTCTTCCTCAGGCAGACATTCAAAATTTGTTGGACTCCATGTCACATCGTGTAGCAGCACTTATTGCGGCGCGTGGTGGCTACACAAAATACTGATTCCGATCTCTTGTTATTGTTTGTTTGCTTTGAACATTTAATCATTTATTTATACCACTACCACTCAACTGTGTATTAAATTTCATTCAATTATGACGATTCCTTCATGGTGTTGCAATTTTCACAAACATGAGTTTATATACGTACAATTTTGAAATAATTTTTATTTAACTGCCTTTTACATTTGTCTTTGCAATAAATTATCCATATTGTAAAAAATACTTTCATGTATTTTTTGTATTTTAGTTTAAAACATACATCATTAATATTAAAATTTTAAGGAATAAAAAATATTTGTAATACTTAATGTATAAAAATGTATGTCACTCAAATAGTATTATTTTTTAGTGTGTTATTCATTTAATGAACATTAAAACTTTTCCTGCACTTAATTGTTAAAATATTTTAGTTTTTATGTTGGATTTAAAAGCATAAGAACATGAGGAATATGAAGTTTGTAGACTGTAAGAATTTATACAGTTGTGTATAAGAAGTTTTTTAGACTTTTTGAAATGTTCCTAAAATTTAAACATATATCTGCTTTCTTAAATGAAAACTTTGTAGGAAAAATTATGTTAGAATAATAGTTTGAAAAAACATTCTTGGTGAAATAAATATTATTTTAAGTAAATTGTAACTACATTTTCATGAGCATTTAATTTGATATTATTTGTGTTTTAAAATTCTTTGAAACGTTAAAATTTTTGTTTATTTATATTCATTGAAAATAAAACAGAGATTCTTGAGAAATAATGTGTTTAAATGCTTTGTTTTATCTGTTAATAATTATAATAGTTTTTCATTCTCTGACCTGGAATATCTTTTCTGGTAAGCTATGCTTTACTCTAATTGTGGAAGCTAAATTCATAAAGAAAGCTTCAAAGCTCAAACATAATTGGAGTGAGGATACAATAATTATGTGATTTTTTTTTGAAATCATAAATGATTGCATTTAATATATTAGAAATCGTTCGATATCCGAAAATTGTAAACATGTTGCAAAATATCTGTTGATAGAATTGTAAACAGATAAAATGAGTAATCATATATATTTTTTTTATTTATACTTAAATTATACTCTATGTGTTTTGGATAGAAAAATTACATTTTATCAATGACATCGATAGAAAAAATGACGACAACATATAAATTTATCAATATTTTTTTAATAATTAATTATAAATTTTAAATCTGGACCTGTAGGCGCAATTATAAATAATTCTCTTTTTTCTAATTGTGAAAATTAGTTTCGAAAAATTCGATTTAAATATTAAACGTGATGTTTTTGTGGATATGGCGGGGATTCGTAATTATTCGGACGAGGGTAAAATAATTCCATGATTTTTCTGTCATAAATAACTGCATTTTCTACATATTGCATTCAATATATTAAAAATTGTTTGGTTTCTCAATATTGTTATTGGTAATATATATATATATATATATATATACTATATATAAGATAATATGATACTCGCAATGATATTCTTTTTCGTCATCTTTGAATTATTTTGTCGCGAATGATAAAAGGTATTTCTTACAAGACATAACAAATAAATTATGTATCAATCAACCCATTAATCAAACGGTAACGTTACTCAATTTATTTTTCAGAAATCTACCAACATATATTTTGTAACACACACATATATATAGTATATATATATTAATTTTTATAAAATATCAGGAATTTATTTTAATGTCTAGTTTCAATTAAAAATAAGGTCCTGTATAAAGATTTAGATATTTGTCTTTAAGCAGGAAATTAAACACGGTAAATTTTTTTTTGAATCATTAAATTCTTAATAAAAACTATTTTAAAAAATGGTACCGCCATTTAAAGTAATTAATATAATTTGTTCCTCATAAATTTGGAAGTTCTTTAGATGACTGCAACCGAAAACTTCGGAAGAAAATCGGAAGCGAGACAAGTAAGAGAACACATCTCGAATCAGTAATTATTTATCCAAGGATTCACTTCAGAAATAAACAATTTACCAATATTACGCGAGAGTTTTAAGTGACTAGGATACCGTTCTGAATTAGAAAGAAAATCTAATAAGTAACTATGGATACCAGAAAAATTGTGACAAGTTAAACTAAATGCACACAAGACGATAATAATTTCGATTTTGTCCGGTGTTCGGTTAAGAAGAAAGCCGTTTTTAAGAATAAGCCGTTAAAAGAATAAATATTTAGATGGGGGAAATATTGACGTTTTCCATAAAACAATGTTTGAAGTGCAATAAGAAGAGATTAGTTAAACTGATCAAGTTATTCTTAATACAAAATGGCTCTATTAATTTCAACAATTTGGAAAATGGTACAGTGTTGTAACGAAAATTCTAGATTTTTTCGATTTAAGTTAAAAATCAATCAAGAAGATATAAGAGAAACTTATAGTATCTAGAATAATTTATACAAGATTCTAGAATACGTTAGACAATCAACTAGAATACGTTAGAAAAAAAACATATATATATATATATATAATGAAAGTAAAAATAGTTCTCAACATAAAAATTAAAATATAAAGAAATATTCCACTTAAAAGGCATTATCAGGTTTTTCCTACTATTTTATTCTTAAGTAAGATTAAAAAAACAGTAACGTTACAACGTTATATGTGTTAATCACTCCCTTAAACTGTGTGTGTAAGCAACTGTTATAATTAAAAAATCTTTTAAAGAAAAAGTAACTGCAATTGAATTTCTTTTGACACTAAAAAAATAACCTCAATATAAAATTATAATTTACAAATAATTATATTAATAATGATAATTATAATCAGTTTTCGTGATAAAGGATCAAACTAGTTGACATATTTAACGATGATTCATAACTTTTGACATATTTTATTTATGTTCACTGCAATAAATAATTATAATATTAACTCATTAATGTTAAACATACTATATAAATTTTATACAATGCGTATATTATCTTATGCGTATATTATTTTTAATTTAATCAGATATTATATTTTTAGGGAACAGTTGTAAATCTTGAAAAAAAAAAGTAAAATGTGCATTAGGTAATTGCATTTTTTTTGCTTGAAACATAAGGAAAACAGAACAAAATAATAATAATAATAATTTGCAAAAGAAATCATTATAATAAATATTTTATATCAGCAGAAAATACTCATTTTTCGTTGCATACAAAATTATCACAATCATTTACCATTTACGATTAAAATGTATAAATGACGTTCACTTTTTCTACATATAGCCAGCCTATTCGAATAATTTTCATTAAAATTCATAAAATGTTCTTTAAGTGCTCATGAATGATAATGGGAATATATAAATACTATTGCCTAACAAAATATTTTTTTTTTTGTTATCTATTAAGATGTAATATTCTTAGAGCGCGGCATTAATTTTTATTTTAAATAAAAAATATAAAAAAGTTCAATGCGTATTAAGTAATTTAACTTTTTTTTT
This sequence comes from Caerostris darwini, assembly GCA_021605075.1. Classification (NCBI taxonomy): domain Eukaryota; kingdom Metazoa; phylum Arthropoda; class Arachnida; order Araneae; family Araneidae; genus Caerostris; species Caerostris darwini. Next base: position 23,000 of record BPLQ01008580.1, read on the forward strand.
CTTGAAAGATAATGAAAATGTAATTTCAAAAAAATAATTTCAAAGGAGCATAACACGGAATGAATTATTTTAGTAAAATAAAAATGAAAGAAGTTAAATGCATATAATGTCATTCCAGAATTTTATTTTTTTCACGAGTAATGAAAATAAGAAAAACATAATTTCAAAGCAGAATTATTGTAATAAATATTTATATATAAGCTACAAATATTCATTTTCGTTACATTAAAATAATCAAATCGTCTTAGTTGTTTACCAGCAATTCATCATTTTCTTTATAACCATACTTTTCGATTTTTTTTAATTGGTGTTAATAAAAAATTATAAACATACCTAAAATGAAGCACCAAATAAGATATTATACTTTGTCCTAGCATGCTATGTATCCAAACCTAGAATTCAAACTGTTTTTTCTCCCTTCTCTTTCCAATTTCATTTTCACTTACTTTAGGAACAAGCATGCTCTTTCGTAATGACTGCGTCTTTTGCAACACTATTAGAAGTCTTACGCAAATCTTCAACGCATAAAACTCTTTCTTGAGCATTTGCATACATAAATATAAACACCCTGATTACAAAAGCAAAGTGTTGTGAAAGTACTGATGCGTTCCAAATCAAGGACGTTACAAAAAATATACATTTTTACGTTTTGTTCTTTACTCAATATGAAGTGGCCTAAAATTTAATTCTTTCACAAACCAGACTTGTATAATCTTCTTCAGAAAGAAAAAAAAATTTTCTCCACTTTGATTTTTGGGTACTAAGTGTTTTGAGAAGTATTTCCCCTACTTAAATATCCATGCACTTTTAAATGCAGCATATATTATGCATGAGAAACAGCAGAACAATCTCCAATTAACGGAGTCTCGAAGTTGGGCGCTGAAGATACGATGGGAAAAATGGCACCGTTTGCTTCATCTCAAAGGCTTCTGTCTCCGGCACTTTTACAAACTGCGCATAGTCCATTAATGGAGTTGTTGCTGTTGTAAAAATTAGGCCCAAATAACTGTCAAGAGTGCATATAGTTTTAAAATACGTAATTTTTGCAATTCTGCTTGTTGAATATTCATAATGGAAAATTTTCGTCTAACTTATTGAAAAAGTTAATTTAAGCGTCTCATCGATTGTTTGTTTACAATGGGACGGGAAATTAGATAAACTCGCATTACGAATAGCAATGGGTATTTATTTCCCAAGGTATTGACACGAATCTATGCATGTAATATCATTCAATTCTTTTTTTTGTTTGTTTGTTTCAACAAAATCAGCCAAATAAAAAATGTTCTTTACGGTTGCTAATGCGATTAAATGCAAGTGGATTTTGTAAATCAAATTTAAATTTACATGAATTAGCATGGGATATTCACTGATGTCATTATCCTAAGTATTATAATCATGTATAATAGGTGTAATTACCTTGCTTATCAATTTGGCTAAATAAAAATGTTCTTATTTAATTTTCATTTTTTCAAGTGCTAGGACTAAATCGGAAGGAATCCAAAGATAGGATTTGTAACTAATCAATTAATTATTTTTCTAGACATATAATACTTTTAATATATATGTCACATTCAAATTATATTTTTATAATCTATTTAAAAATTTTATTTAACTAGCAACAAATTCCTACTTAGAAACAGACGTGCAACTCTCCTGTTACCTCTCCTGTTAATAGTAGTCCTGTTAATAGTTTTCTCACCACCCACGTTTATATACGTATAAAAAATATCCTGATTTGAAATTGAAGTTATACAAACTGATTAAAGACGTGCTACAATATCCATTTATGTATTTGTGGCAAGGATTGGTAGTACACTTTTTCAAATGCTTTTAAATGTTTTATGAGTATTATCATTGTAATTTGTGTACATTGAATTAAAATAGTCAATAAAAATGTAATAAACCCTTAAAAAATAATTCATTTTTTTTCAAATGAAGAAAATTAAGGGTAAAATAGATATTTTAATTTTGTTATGCAGCTGTAAAGTAAGAATATACAATTAATTTATCCTTCAAATTTAAACTTTAAAATTTTAGGTAAGCTAACTTACCATTAAAAATATACTGCGTCATATTTCACTAACAAAACTCGTTAAATTTTTGATAAAAGATGAATTTAGTTTTTTATTAAAAAATCTCTATTAATTTCCTCATTCTGTTGAGTTAAAAATTCGCAATTAAGTTTTAAAGAATAACCTAAAAAAAGATTTTTTAACATATTTATTTTTTCTGTTGCACTTTTCAGCAGCTATTAACAATCACTGTTCGAAAAAATTAAAGAAACTTCTTAAACAATTAATTAAGAACAGTATTTTATACAAAACTACGTAAATTACATTAAATGAACATAAACATTTTAAATTAAGTGGTAAAGAGATTTTCTTTCTCATTTTTCTTCAGATTACAGTATTATATAAAAAAAAATTATCATACGAATTAAAAACAAATTGAAAGTTCTCACTCTATTTGCATTTAAAAAAACATTAATTACACACAAAAACGTAATTATAAATTAAGCCAGTTTTTGTAGGAATGTCATAAAGTTTGTAGTTTTTTTCACCCGGAAGACTATAAAAATTCTGTAAAAAAAATATAATGGTAGAATTATATTTCTATTAAATAAAAATTCTTAAAATAATTTTTAAAAATTTATTTTGTATGTGGATTGCAAAATAAAAATTATTTTCAAAATATTCCTATTATGTTATCAAGTAAGAATGCATTAATCTTGAGAAAGCTTTATACTTAGCCTACTAAGAATATCTTTTTGATTTATAATTTGTATAAAAGACAGAAAAGTATTCAGCTGAAGTATACGAAAAAAGTTTTTTTTTAATATATAAAGTTAAGTGAATTAAACAAATAAATTAAAAAATACTACACATTTTAGGAAAATTTAAATATTTAAAAAGTATTAATTCTTATCGAAATCGTTTGCGGTTTGGATTTATGTTTCTCGAAGAATATAATATCGAAATAATCTTTTAAGATGTAAGTACTTTAATTATTTTTAGTTTATTAATATCTTTTAGTGGATATTTTTGTTTGAAAAATAAATCCTACTTCTCAGTAGTCATTAATGGTCTTTCTCGGAAATTTAAAAATAAAAAATTCTTATATATATATATATAAGATAATATGATACTCGCAATGATATTCTTTTTCGTCATCTTTGAATTATTTTATCGCGAATGATAAAAGGTATTTCTTACAAGACATAACAAATAAATTCTGTTTCAATCAACACATTAATCAAAAGGTAATGTTACTCAATTTATCTTTTCAGAAATCTACCAACATATATTTTGTAACACATATATATATATATATATATATATATATATATATATATATATATATATATATATATATATATATATTAACAATAACAATATTGAGTAACCAAACAATTTTTAATATATTGAATGCAATGTGTAGAAAATGCAGTCATTGATAACAGAAAAATCATGGAATTATTTTACCCTCGTCCCGAAAAATTACCAATCCCCGCCATAGCCACAAAAACATAACGTTTAATATTTTAAATCGAATTTTTCGAAACTACTTTTCACAATCAGAATAAAGATAATTATTCATAATGGCACTACAGGTGCAGATTTAAAATTTATAATTAATTACTAAAAAAATATTGATAAATTGATATTTTGTCGATATTTTTTCTATCGATGTCATTGATAAAATGTAATTTTTCTATCAAAAACACATAGAGTATAATTTAAGTATAAATAAAAAAATGTGATTACTCCTTTTATCTGTTTAGAATTCTATCAACAGATATTTTGTAACATCTTTACAATTTTCGGATATCAAACGATTTCTAATATATTAAATGCAATCATTTATGATTTCCAAAAAAATATCACATAATTATTGTATCCTCACTCCAATTATGTTTGAGCGTTGAAGCTTTCTTTATGAATTTAGCTTTCGCAATTAGAGTAAAGCATAGTTTACCAGAAAAGATATTCCAGGTCAGAGAATGAAAAACTATTATAATTATTAACAAATAAAATAAAGCATTTAAACACATTATTTCTCAAAAATCTCTGTTTTATTTTTAATGAATATAAATAAACAAAAATGTTGACGTTTCAAAGAATTTTAAAACACAAATAATATCAAATTAAATGCTCATGAAAATATAGTTGCAACTTACTTAAAATAACATTTATTTCACCAAGAATGTTTTTTCAAACTATTATTCTAAAATTATTTTTTCTACAAAGTTTTCATTTAAGAAAGCAGATGCAAAAATGTATTTAAACGTATGTTTAAATTTTAGGAACATTTCAAAAACTCTAAAAAACTTCTTAGACACAACTGTATAACTTCTTACAGTTCTCAAACTTCATATTCCTAATGTTCTTATGCTTTTAAATCCAACATGAAACTAAAAAACACTAAATATTTTAACAACTAAGTGGAGATAAAGTTTTATTGTTCACTAAATGAAAAACACTCTAAACAATAATACTATTTGAGTGACATACATTTTTATACATTAAGTATTATAAATATTTTTTTCCTTATAATTTTAAGATTAATGATGTATGTTTTAAACTAAAATACAAAAAGTACATGCAAGTATTTTTACAATATCAATACTTTATTACAAAGGCAAATATAAAAGGCAGATAAATAAAAATTATTTCAAAACTGTACGTATATATTTAAGCTTATTCCACTCAGTCAATTTCAATTTATTTTTATTTAATACATCTCTGTATAAGTACCATTAGTTTTACGTAATACGGTTTTATCGTTTTAACTAACTGCTACAACCATTTTGCTTGTTCACTTGGCGATTTT